>JAKSZU010000026.1:15452810-15706561 GCA_026018925.1 Tupaia tana | reverse complement strand
AAAAAAAGAAGAAAAAAAAAAAAGAAAAGTGGAGTTGTCGCTGCTAGTGAAGGTACAGGTGGGCAAGGGGCTCTCAGGATACCTGGCAGGAGGAGGGAAAATGAGACACTTCCTGAAACTTTAATTAACTGGGAGTCAGACTATAGGAGGAGGTCAAAGGGGGCTCTGAGCCTGGGGCCTGGGACTTGGTGTGGAAGCTTCCTTTCTCTCTTTTTCACGCGCAGAGAATTGCCAAGGCCTGACCAGTCCTTTGGTCCCATGGAGAAGATTCTTCAAGAAGGTGAACTTGGGTTCGATAGGAATTTATTATGAGAGATTGTCTCCGTGGCTGGCAGCATGGCAAAAGGACAGTCGGGGTCTTGGTGGCTCTTATACCCACCCAACCCCAGTTCTCTTACCCTTAGTACTAGCCCACACTGAGTCAGCCAGGTGGCGCGGTGGTTAAGGTGACTGGATCCCACATGACCGGTTGTGCAGTTTGAGTCCCAGACCTGGTGGCTTGAATCTGGAGAGAAGGGATTGCTTCGTGGTCATCCCCCCATGCGTGCTTTCTCTCTCTCACTCTCTCTGTCTCTCTCTCTTTTTCTCCCTGGCAAGCACATATGTCCTCCCCCCCCAATTGTTTTTAACAGAGATTTTTCCTATAGGGCATGTGTGCTCACTGGAGAGACAGAGAGAGGGAAAACAGGAAATCCCACCCTCTCTGGAGGGGGGGGTATGGCCACACCTCAATCCCGACTCCTCCATTCTCCTCTCAGGATCTTAGGCATGCATATACACACACCTGGCATGAGTTTTAAGCTGTTGGGTCCAAGACTCGAACCGTGGTTGACTCCGTGGAAGCCCAGCAACATAACCATTATGCCATCTGTTGGTCCCAACCCCATAGAAAAAATTTTAAATAAACAAATATATAAATAAGATAATGACCCACACTTATTGAACATCTTCTCTGTCAGCATCTGGGCTAAAGCCCTTGTCTACAGGCCTAAAGTAAATCTCCCAGCCTTTCGGTTTGCAGGGAAGGAGGGGTACACTGTTATTATCCTATTATAAAGATGAGGAAACTGAGGCAGGGATGGGTAAGGCCCCTGGCCTAAGCTCAGAGTTAGTAGAAAGTGAAGCCTGGATCAAATTAAGGCAGTCAGCCACTGACTCTAAGCTCTTAGCCATGGTTTTCTACTGCCCCCTGTAATCTGAGAATAATAATACCTCCCTCCCAGGACTGGGGCAGAGATTAAATGAGGGAAAGGCATGCCAAGCACCTGGCATGCAGTGGGCCCTAAATAAACCTTCGTTCCCTTTGCTTCTGGCCAGACCCACTTCCCCAGTCTCCAGGGACTCACCTCCTTAATCCTCCCTGGTTTTTGCAGAGGGGATCTGATCCATTGCCCGGGTGTAGGTTCCAAGAATGAAGATACAGTGTCTATTTAAAAAGCCCTTTGGATTTAAATCGAACAATTCCCTCCCCCTCCCCTTTTTAATCTGCACGCTTTTAACGGCTCACTTCATGGACATTAATTTTAATGGGACGATTATTACCCTGTTTGGAAGCCTGCCCCTCGAAACGCTGGGCTCGCAAGGTGGCGCTGGGTCGGGTCCCAGCAGCTTGGATGGTTTCTGTAGCGGAGACAGTGCAGCCTTGGCCATGGGGACCTGTCGTTCAGTAGGGAGAAGGGAAGGGGGTGATGGAAAAGGGGGGGGGGACACTGAGTCTGAGAGGCCCTGGTTTGCTCATCCTGGAGCTGCCCCACAGCACCTGCCACTCACCACTGACGAACTCAGTCTGAGCTGTGGCTTTTGAGAACATCCATTTTCTTAACTCCAAAGTGAGCGCAATAATAGTACCTACCTCGCAGGCTTAAATAAGATCATTGGCAAACCCCTTCTCACAGTGCCTTGCATACTGTCTTTGTTTGTATGTTTCTGTTTTGTTTTGTTTTGTCATAGGGTGCATGTGCTTGCTGGAGAGAGAGAGAGAGAGAGAGAGAGAGAGAGAGAACATAAGAAATCACCTTCCTGGGGGATGACCATGCTACAGTCCCCTCTCCTCTAGCCTCCTCGGGATTTGGGGTACACACACATATCCGGCATGATTTTCAAGCCACCTGGTCCAGGACTCGAACCACGGTTGGCCATGTGGGAATCCAGCACCTTAACCACTATGCCTCCTGCTGTTAATATTTCATAGTTTTGAGACATTTCTGCTATAGCGTGTGTGTGTGTGCTTTTCAGAGAGACAGAGAGAAAATGAGAAATCATCCCCCAGGGAGAAGGGGAATCCCTTCTCCTTCATTCTCCTCTCGGGACTTTGGGCACGCACGCACTAGCACCCAGTATGTTTCAAGCAGCTGGGTCCAGGATTCAAACCACAGTTGGCCATGTGGGAGTCCAGTGCCTTAACCACTATGCCACTTCCTGGTCCCAATATTTAAAATTTTAAAATAGATCATGGAGGGAACCAGCAGTTAGCGTAATGGCTATGTCGCTGGACTCCCACATAGTCAACCACGGTTCGGGTCCTGGACCCGGTGGCTTAAAACTCATGCCAGGCGTGTGTGCGTGCATGCCCAAGATTTTTGGAGGAGAATGGAGGAGAAGGGATTGCAGCGTGGCCATCCCCTCTGGGGGGTGATTTCTCGGTTTCTGTCTCTATGTCTCTGTCTGTCTGGCAAGCGCATGCACCCCATAGCAAAAACCTCTCAAAAAAAAAAAAAAAATAGATCATGGAGTTGTTAAATGGTGTACTTGAAAGAATGTTGAGGACCCACATCCCCAAATATATGTGGTTTTCTTATTATTCTATCACTGATGTTAAGCATCGCTCAGAGAAAGCAAATTCATTGGGAAAATAACACAAACACTCTCTAAATACTTAAGTAAAAATGAGCTTTTGATTGTATTATTTAGTTGAATAAAATAAATGCTTACAGGAGAGGCTCCTTGACTTGCAATGGGTTATATCCTGATAAATCCTGAAAAAATCCTAAGTCGAAAGTGCATTTAGGTCCAGCCACGGTGGTATGAGCTGGAGGGCTCTGATGGGAGGGGGCTAAGGCCACATGGAAGGCTCGATCTGGTTCCTAACAGACTAAACTGGCCAGGAGCAGTGGCACACACCTGTGGTCCTTGCTGACTGAGAGGCTGGGGCAGGAGGATTATGACATGGTGAGACCCTATTAGACATACCTAGTTCTCAGGGTCAGCAGATGGTGTAGCAGTTAGGCCACTGGACTCCCACATGGCCAACCACTGCAGTTCGAGTCCTGGACCCAGTGTCTTGAAACTCATGCTGGGCATATGTGCTTGTGTGCCCAAGATTCTGGGAAGAGAATGGAGGAGGAGGGATTGTGGCATGGCTATCCACTCTGGGGGGTGATTTCCCACTTTCTCTCTCACTGCCTCTGTCTCTCTCTCCAGCGAGCATAGCAAGCCCTAAGGCAAAAATCTCTACAAAAAAAGAAAGAAAGAGAGAGAGAGAGAGAGAGAGAGAGAGAGAGAGAGAGAGAGAGAAAGAAAGAAAGAAAGAAAGAAAGAAAGAAAGAAAGAAAGAAAGAAAGAAAGAAAGAAAGAAAGAAAGGGAGAGAGAGAAAGAAAGGGAGGAAGAAAGAAAGAAATATCTAGTTCTTGCTCTGTCCTATACAAAAAAAAGGAGGGGGGAAAAGTTAAAGGAGCCTGATCCCACATGGCCGACCACAGTTCAAATCCTGGCCCCAGAGGCTTGAAAAACACAGCGTGTGTGTGTGTGTGTGTGTGTGTGCATGCACATGCCCAAAATCCCACCAGTTTGGAGAAATGGAGGAGAAGGTATTGTGGTGTGACCACACCCCATTGAGGGATGATTTCTCCCTCTCTCTGTCTTTGTCTCTCTCTGGTGAGTGCATGTGCCCTCTGGCAATTCAGAAAAGAAAAAGAAAAAAGAAAATGCATTTAACCCACCAACCTATTGGACCTAGCCTAGCCTGCCTATCTTAAAGGTCCTCCAAATATGTACGCGATCTTAGAGTCAGGCAAAAGCGTGCAGCGCAAAGCCTGTTTTATAATAAAGGGTTGCATGTATAATGAAGTGTTGAATCTCATGTTTATTGAATACTGTACTGAAAGTGAAAAACAGAATGCAATCAATTTTTTAAGCCAAAGTCATTCTCTTTTTTATTTTTTTAAAATAAAAAACAAAACAAAACAAATGGCAGCCCATACCATCGTAAAGTCGAAAAATCGTAAGTCGAACCGTCGTAAGTTGGGGACCATCTGCCTCGTGCTCACGCTGTGCCAGGAGCTATTCTAAGTGCCTTCGTGATGTTATCTCACTTAATTCTCCTAATAACCCTGGGAGACAGGTACTGTTTTTTCATCTAATGTACTGGGTGATGAACAAATCAAGCCAGAGCATCAAAGGAACTTATCTGAGGTAACACAGCTGCCTGTTCGTGCTCTGTAGAGTCACCACCGGGGACCTGGGAAGGGGTAGGCTGTCGTGGACTGCCTCGTGTCTCCCCAAATTCACATGTGAATTCCTAAACTCCAGGACCTCAGAATGTGGCTGTATTTGGAGATGACATCTTTAAAGAGGTAATGGGGACCAGCAGTTGGCATAATGGCTATGTCCCTGGACGCCCATGTAGTCGACCACGTGGTTCGAATCCCGGATCTGGTGGCTTAAACTCACACCAGGCTCATGGGTGAGCGTGCGGGCATGCATGCCCAAGATCCCGAGAGGAGAATGGAGGAGAAGGGGTTGTGGCGTGGCCATCCCCTCTGGGCTGTGATTTCTCGCTTTCTGTCTCTCTGTCTCTCTCAGTCTTTCTGGCGAGCGCACGTGCCCTATAGCAAAAACCTCTCCAAATAAATAAATAAATAAATAAATAAAGAGGTAATGAAGTTAAAGTGCAGCCATTAGGGAAGCCTCTAATCCAATCTGATTTGATTATATGTGTCCTGGTGTCCTTAAACGAAGAGGAAATCAGGACACGGACACACACAGAGGAGAAACCATGTGAAGACAGAGGAAGGAGGTGGCCACTTGCAAGCCAAGGAGAGAGGCCTGAAACAGACCCTCCATCAGAAGTCTTAGTCTCCGACTTCCAGCCTCCAGAACTGTGAGAAAGATGTCTGTTGTGTAAGCACCCCAGTCTGTGGCACTTTGCTATGGTAACACTAGAGAACACACCGAGAGAGAAACAATATCCTAAATGATATCCTAAATGCAAAGCTAGAAGCAGACATTTTACCAGGCAGGAACTACTTTTTTTTTTTTTTTTTTTTTTTTTTTTTTTTGAGAGGTTTTTGCTATAGGGCACGTGAGCTCACCAGAAAGAGAGAGACAGAGAGACAGAAAGCAAGAAATCACTCCCTGGGGGAATGCCCACGCTGCAATCCCCTTCTCCTCCATTCTCTTCTCGGGATCTTGGGCATGCATGCACATGAGTCTGGAGTGAGTTTAAGCCACTGGGTCTGGGACTTGAACTGCAGTCGACTACATGGGAGTCCAGTGACGTAGCCATTGTGCCAACTGCTGGTCCCAACAGTAACTACTTTAAGTGTTGGGCGTATGCTTGGATATTTTTTTTCAGGGTTCTTGAAAAGGGCTGAGTTCTAGAACTATTTGCTTGTTCCTCTCCTTTGTTCTGCATTCTGTTGGAGACCTTTAAAGGAGGAGGAGTTTTAGGAGATTCTTTTGAAAAATAGTTTTGGAAATTCAGTTGATCAAAGAAAGCCTTTCCTACCAATCACACACAATCTCTCTCTCACAGAGTGAAGAAATGAGACAGGTTTTTTGTTTATTTTTTTTTTCCCTTTTTGAGAGATTTTTGCTGTGGGGTGCATGCACTCACCAGAGAGACAGAAAGCAAGAAATCACTCCCCAGAGGGGATGGCCACACTGCAATCCCTTCTCCTCCGTGCTCCTCTCAGGATTTTGGGCATGCACACACATGTGCCAGCAAGAGTTTTAAGCTGCTGTGTCTGGTAGTCGAAATGCTATCAATGTTATGCCATCTGCTGGTCCCATGAGATGGGATTTCAAACCTGTGAAAGTGTCCTATGATATTTTGGGTCACCTAAAAGGCACCCAGTGAATATTTGTTGAAATAACTCATGCTGGTGGGTAATGTGGTGATTAAAATGCTGGATTCCCACATGGCTGACTGCAGTTTGAATCCCGTACTTGGTGGCTTGCTCTAAATGATAAATAAATAAATAAATAAATAAATAAAGTTAAATAAATAATTTCTAACAAAAAGAAAAAGAAAGAAAGAAAGGGGCCAGCAGGTGGTATGGTGGTTAAGCCACTGGATTTCCACATTGCCTGCCACAGTTTGAGTTCCAGACCTGATGGCTTGCTTTCTCACTTTCCCTCTTTCTCTCTCTGGTCAAATTAAATAATAATAATACTAATAAATTAGTTTAAAAAGACTCAGTAAATGAATGAATGAATACTAAGCATCCTGATTGAGTTTCAAATACATACAGTGATGTACATAGAATGGTTATAATCAATAATTTATATGTAAAAAGCTCATGCCTCAAATCATTCTCTCACCTCCTACAGAAATTAACACTCGAGTGTTTTGAGCAGGAAGGGGTGGGTACTTCTTTTCTTTAATTAAAACAATAGTCACCTATCCTGGTGTTTGAGACCAAGCGAGTCTTACCTTACGGTGGCTCAATCCAAGTGGCTGGGTGGCGTGGTAAATGAAGGAACAGCTGTTGTCTCCTCCAAACAGCTGTGTTTCCTGAAGCCATGTATTAATGCCAGGGCCAGATTTGATGCCAGGAGTCTGCTTGAACAACAGAGTCCTTGAATCGAAGTCAGAGTAATAGCGTAGTGGTTTGACACTCTGAGCCAGAGAGACCTGGCTTTGAACCCTCGCCTCACCATGCAATAGCTGAGTGCCTTGGGCGTCTTTCCGCCTCTCTGAGCTTCCACTGCGCCATCTGTAAAATGGGAATAACAGTCCTACTGCCTACCTCATTGGGCTGCTAAGAAGATTAAAAGAGTGAATGTAGGTGTAGTCTTTAGCAAATATCTGGCACTCAATAAATATTGGCTATGGTCTTTGTTGATATCTTGGGATTATTAAGGATCTACTTAAGAAACAGAAGACGCACCCTGACCCAAACCCACTGGGAAAACAAGAGGATTCAGATTTCAGTGAGTCCAAGATTCAATGACATCACAGTTATTCCCAGGAAAGTCTCTTCCATTCAGAAGCCCCGGATCAGAACAGCTCTCATTTCTTGTATTTACCCTATTAACCTTCTCATACCTGAAAAGATGGGGGAACCCTTTCCCTAGGGACCTCTTAATGATTCATTTGATCTCGTGAGAAAAGCAAGAAGAGCAGATGAATGTCCTCAGCAGGGGAGAGAAAAATTAACCAGCCCATAATTATAGTCTCATCAATACTTTAAGGGTAAAGGGTAAACCTCACTTAAATAAAACCTAATTCCTTGATTATCGGAGTCACAAGAGATTGGGTTGATTAAACCTGCACCCCTGTGGTGACAATTCAGACATATCGTCCTTTGCTCGGGCCATAATTATTTTATTGAAAGCAACGGAGCCGAGTTTAAACACACGAATCACTAGACTTGAAATTACACTGATGAGAGTGTAAATGAGGATAAATGCTGCAGCACAATGGGGCACACCAAGAGAAATGGAAATGCACATGCCCTCTGACTTGCTGATTGCCTTTCTAGCTATTTACTCCAGACCAGTGGTTTTTAACTGGGGACAAGTCTCCTCCCCAGAAGACATTTGGCAACGTCTAGAGACATTTTTTTGATTGTCAAAACGGAGGGGCGTGATTGGCAGCTAGCGGGCGGGAGCAAGAGATGCTGCAAAATATTCTGCAATACGTAGACACTGATGAGCTATTTCCACATGTCCACAGTTGCCAGGCGTGAGAAATCCTGCCCTAGGTTTATCAGTACGCATTTGGTGCAGGTAACAGGAAATCCAACCTGTAGAATCCTCCAATGACAGGGATGTTTCTTGTTTACCTGACAACAGGTCCAGGGGAGGGACTGGCACAGAAGCTTGGGACCAATCAGGTCCACTGCTTGTTTTTGTAATGATTTTATTGGAACACTGGCATGGTTCATTTACATATTATGTTAGCATGCTTTTGTGCTACATAGCAGAGTCTGAAAGTTGTGATATAGATGGTACAGCCTACCAAGCCTGAAATATTTACTGCCTGGCCCTTTACAAAAAAATAACAGTGTTCAGATCCCTGGTTGAGAGGAAGGCAGATGCAGTCTTGGGTGGTGCAGGTATTTTACAAAGGTTCAGGCTTTGCCTATGCTTCCATTGTCATTGTCCACTTTCCCTCGATGGCAATACTGTGAAAAATGATCATAAACTATCTGGGCCAGGGGCCAGTGGAAGTTAAGGTGCTATGGATCCCACATGGTCAGTTGTGTGGTTCAAATCCTGGACCCGGTGACTTTAAAGTCACACCTGGGGGATGTGCATGTGTGCCCAAAATCTCAAGAGGAGAATGGAGGAGAAAGGATTGCAGCATGGCCAACCCCCCTGGAGGGTGATTTCTTCCTTTTCCTCTCTCTCTCTGTCTCTATCTGGTGAGTGCACTTCCCTATAGCAAAAAAATAAATATATAAGTAAATACTGGGTTGTCAGAAAAGTCATGACACATTTTTACACAGAAAATTTACATCATGGGGACCAGCAGATGGCTTAATGGTTACCTTGCTGGACTCCCACGTAGTCAACCATGGTTCAAGTCCTAGACCCGTGACTTGAAACTCATGCTGGGTTTGAGTGCATGCGTGTCCAAGATCCTGAGAACAGAATGGAGGAGAAGGGATTGCAGGGGATTGCAGCATGGCCATCCCCCCTTGGGGGGTGGGTGATTTCTCAATTTCTGTCTCTCCGAGTGCACAAGTCCTATGGCAAAAATCTCTCAAAAAAAAAAAAAAAGAAAAAAAATACATCATGACTTTTCCGATGGCCCAATAAATAAATTATATATATATATACATACAAATACACACACACACACACACACATACATACACATACACACACATATATATCTGGGTCAGCCCCTATGGCCTAGTGGTTAAGGGAATTGGATTCTACATGGATGACTGTAGTTTAAATCCCAGCTCTGGCAGCTTAAAAAAACACTCTGGGGAACCAGCAGTTAGCATAATGGCTATGTCGCTGGACTCCCACGTAGTCGACCGCGGTTCGTGTCCCGAACCCGGTGGCTTAAAACTCACTCCGGGTGCGTATGCGTGTGTGCCCAAGATCCCTAGAGGAGAATGAAGGAGAAGGGATTGTGGCATGACCATCCCCCCGGGGGGTGATTTCTCGCTTTCTGTCTCTATGTCTCTCTGTGGCGAGCGCACGCGCCCTATAGCAAAAACCTCTCCAAAAAAAAAAAAAAAAGTAAACAAAACAAAACAAAACAAAAAACCACTCTGGACATGTTTGTGTGCATCCCTAAAATCCTATGGAGAAATGGAGAAGGGATTGTAGTGCGTCCATGTCCCATTGTGGGGTGCTTTCTCTCTTTACCTCTCTGTCTCTTTAATGATGTCATGTGCCCTCTGTCACTTAAAAAAAGGGGGAGTGACCAGCAGCTGGCATAGTGATTATGTCACTGGACTTCTGCACGGCCAACTGCAGTTCAAATCCTGGACGTAGCAACCTGAAACTTATGCTGGGCGCATGTGTGTACATGCCCAAGACCCCAGGAGGAGTTAGAAGAGAAGAGATTGTGGCATGGCCATCCCCCCTGGGGATCATTTCTCACATTCCCTCTCATTGTTTCTCTCTCTTTGTCTTTTTCTCTCTGGTGAGCTAAAAAACAAAAATAACAGAAAAAAAACCCACTATAGTAAAATGCCGTAGCCAGGATGTCTATAATACAATCCACTCATCTTATTCAAATTTCCCGGTTTTACTAATGTGTGTGTATATGTGTGTGTTGAGTTAGTTCTATACAATTTTATCGCCTGTGTGGGTTCATGTATCCATCGCCACAGAAAGATACTGATTCCATGCCGTGGACATACCATCATTAGTTTAACCATTCACTCACTGGAGAATTTCTGGGTTGTTTCCATTTTTTTTGCTATGAGAAATAAAACTGCAAGGAATGTTCACGTACAGGTTTTTATGTGAACATATATTTCCATTGTTCTGGGATAAATATCCAGAGATGTAATTATGGAGTCACGTGGTAGTTGTATGTTTTATTTCCTGAGAAATTGCCCAGTGTTTTCTAAGTGGCTGTGCCATTTTATATTTTCCACCAGCCACGTACAGGTGATCCGGTTTCTCCAACTTCTCTTTAGTGAGTGGCATTATTGCTATAGCATTCTGTACAGTGTTGTCTCATTTGGATTTTTTTTTAAATAATTTTTTTATTTAACTTTATTTATTTTAATTTGACCAGAGAGGGACAGAGCAAGAGAGCGAAAGACAGAGAGAGAGAAAGTGAGAAAGCAAGCCGCCAGGTCCAGGACTTGAACCGTGGTTGGCCATGTGGGAGTCCAGGATGCTTAACCACCACACCACCTGCTGGCCCCTCATTGGGTTATTTTTTTAAAGAATTATTTTATTTAACTTTATTTACTTATTTATTTATTTAAATTTGACCATAGAGGGACAGAGCAAGAGAGAGAAAGTAAGCAAGCAAGCAAGCAAGCTGCCAGGTCCGGGACTCGAACTGCAGTTGGCCATGTGGGAGTCCAGGGCCCTTAACCACCATGTAATCTGCTGGCCCTTCTCGTTGGGTTTTGTTTCATTTTGTTTTTAAGCTTCTTTCTTTTTTTCTTTTGGAAAGATTGTTGCTACAGGGTGCATGCATTTGCCAGAGACAGAGAGAAAGAAAGAGAGAAATCACCCCTCAGGGGTAGGCTGCTGACCCACCGTGGGCCATCACAACCCCGCCCCCCCCAGGGCCCTTGCTTGTTGCTGGGAGATGAACACGTGGCCAATGAGCTTTCTCTGCTCTCTGCAGAAGAGAGCCCCTCTACAAGGTGTGGCCTCTGGACTTGTTCCTCAGGCTCATCTGTTTCAACAGCCCTCTCAGCAAGCCTGCCAGCAATTTAACCCACGTGCCAGTCCTTTTCTGCTTAGGGCTGATTGTGTTCTGTAAGGCTGAACTCTGACTAACAGACAATGGCTAAGCCCGTGAAAATCTGGGGCCTTACAGGAGATATGTTCCCCAAGCTCCTTTCAAGAAATAAAACAGTCAATGGAGTGCAGAAGTATCCAGGGAAGAATAGAATAATTGGTTAAACACAATGGAGTATTTCTGGTACACGTCATGATGCACCAGCCAGGAGCCCTTCAACAGTGATTTTTCAATTTTTTCTGCAGGTTAAGATGGAGGGAACATAAAAAAAAAAAAAAAAAAAAAAAAAAAAACAGCTGATGCTTAAGATATCCTAGACCAAGAAAATCAGCATGTCTGAGGTGGGAGCCAGACAGCAGTAATTGTCACAGATCCCCAGGTGATTCCAATGTGCATCAAGTTTTGAGGTCCATTTCCCTCCGGGAAGGAAGGCTGTGTTCCTCCAGATGCTGTGAGTGTTGCAGGAAGACTGCCCTCACCTGTCCGTCCCCTCTGGGGATTGTCTCAGTTAAAGAAACCATCTTAGCCAAGATCAGAGTTCCCTCCAGGGGCAGTCCACGTCCACTGACTAACCAATATGAGGGTTTTGTCACAACTTCAGACAACTCTGAGGTACAGAGCACCTTGTCGCAGGGACTACGTGGGAGCTCAACTTTCTCCCTGTGCCAACCTGGCTTCCTTCTCCTCTCTTCCAAGGGTATCTCTGAAAAACTGTCAGCATGCTTATCTCCATCTCAGAGTCTGCTATGTGGGAATCCCGGCCTGTGACGATAACCATGTTAGATCTGGCACCTTTGTCCGAGTGAAAATCCTGACCTAGGAGTCAGGCGTGGTCACCAAGTGGCCTGCAGGTGAGCGCCTGATCTGAGGGCAACTCATGCAATCAGCCAATCTGACTTGCTACCTCTTGGGGGAGGATTTGCCAGCTGGCACTGAGGGGTGAATGGGGCAAACACATACCAGGTTCTGCCTCTGAGATTCTGGTCCTTAGATCTGTCTTAGAGCTTAGTTCTTCCTTCCTTCCTTCTTTTCTTCCTTCCTTCCTTCCTTCCTTCTTTCTTTCTTTAAATTATTTTATTTAACTTTATTTATTTATTTAAATTTGACCAGAGAGGGACAAGAGAGAGAGAGAGAGAGAGAAAGTGAGAGAGCAAGCTGCCGGGTCCAGGACTAGAACCATGGCCAGTGATGTGGGAAACCAGTACCCCTAACCACCATGCCACCTGCCAGCCCCAGAGCTTAGTACTTTGAATTCCAACTGACCCGTTTACTCTCCACCCATTTATTCCTGAACCGATGCGTTTTAGGAAGAGGGATTGTTTCAGCATGGCTACTACTTTGTTCTTTTCCAGTCACTCATTATTTAAAGCGAGATTCCAGATCCAACTTGCCTCGTACCCGACCCATTCCTCCATCTCCAAACTGCCCCAAATCCCTAGAATACAACTTTTCACTCTTTTGGCCCAAAGCCTCCCTTCCATTTCTGTGACGACTTTGTCCCGTTGGTTTTGTTCTGATGGATGCAACCTGCCTTCCCAGCTAGACAGAAATGCCTCAAGGAAGGTACAGTTAATCTTTGTCTCTCCCCAGGGCCTTGTATGATGTATGTGCTGAACACATTTGATGATCATACGGGTTTTGATACTAGGAATGTGGAGAAAGATGAGGTTGCAGAAGAATGGGAGAGAACATGGGGCCTACACTATTTATTGGCATTCGACACTCACCCTGTCCTTCATTCTGTAGATATTTATTGAGCACTTAATAAATACCAAGTGCTAGAGACTGGGACCCTGCTATTTTTCTCCGCAGCTTAGGCTAACGACATCCTCGCTCCTCCAGACCGCTCATTCCTCTCCTTCCTTCCAGTCGGGGTGAGGATATGATTACGGGACATATGTGTGTGTATGGTGTGTATATATAAGGTACATACATGATCAGGCATGGCCAGTCACCATATCAGAGTCCCAGGAGCACATGGTGGTCATGTGACATAGGATGGACCAATCAGAGTCTTTCCTTGAGACATTTATGCGTGGCTGCTGAGTTTGAGTATATTCTCCGCTCAGATGTGGCTAAACGAGATAATATTAGCTCAGAGCTGTTGGCAGCTTTCTCTCCCCCCTCCCCCCAACTGCAATAAAAGAAAGTGAGGTCAACAGAGAAAAAAAAGGAGAGTGAAGGGAGGAAAAGAGAGGAAAGAGAGAAACTATTAAAAAAAAAAAAAAAAAAAAAAAGAATAAGAGACCCGAAGCCTTGTTTGAGACTTGAGTTTACTTCTGGGACTTCACAGAACGAAAATTCTCCTTTTCAGCTAAAGTCACTTTTGTTTTTTTGTTCTACTTTGTCTTGTGGAAATATGTCCACTTTAAAAAGGTCTCTGGAGCTACCTGAGAAATGGCAGGTCAATGAAATGGTCTTTTCCCAAACGGTTGCAGGTCAGTTACAGCCAACAGAATGGCGACTACCAAGGAAAACTGTCGCTCTGGGCTCCTTAGGACCACGGCAGCTAAGCGGCTGCAGCTTCCACAACAGCCACTGAAGTTACTTTGTAAAACAGTTTATTCATTTATTTCTTTCATAAGAAAGAGTGAGTAAGTGGGGGAAGATGCACCCTCCAGTAGGATTCTCACGCTATTATTCACTCCCCATCTCAGTCAACCCATAAAGACCTAGTATAAAGCCTGGAATAAAAGTTTTTTGTTTGTTTGTTTTTGAGAGATTTTTGCTATAGGGCACATGCGCTTGCTGGAAAGACAGAGAGACAGAAAGTGAGAAATCACTCCCGAGGGAGGATAGCCACACCGCAATCCCTTCCCCGCCATTCTCCTCTCAGGATCTTGGGCACGCACGAACACGTGCTCAGCGTGAGTTTAAGCCATGGGGTTTGGGACTCGAACTGTAGTCGACTACATGGGAGTCCAGCGCCATAGCCATTACACTAACTGCTGGTCCTGTCTTTTTTTTTTTTTTTTTTTTTTTTTTTTAAGAATTATTTACTTTTGCTATTATTATTATTTTTTTCACATGCATTCACCAGAGAGAGAGAGAGAGAGAGAGAAAGTGAGAAAGCAAGCTGTCAGGTCCAGAACTGGAACCGTGGTCGCCCATATGGGAAGAAGTCCAGTGCCTCAACCACCATGCCACCGGCTGGCCTCGAATAAAGGTCTTTACAAGCGTGTTTGTGCACCCAGCATGCTCGGGTAAGTCCTGGATGTGACCTGGGACCTTTCCCGTATAAGTTCAGTTTCGTTACCATTGTACCACCTCCCAGCCCTCAGCAGAAGTCATTTTTGAGGTTGCTTTCTGTTTCTTTCAACTTATCTTCAGTAATACCAACTCTAGCCCAGTCTGGAGGAGGGGGGTTGGCCAGGCTCTTGGAGGAGGTGATCTCTAAAATGAAACTTAGTTGGAATTGGACAGATGCAGATAAGAGTTAGTTGCAGGCAAGAGAGGGCATGGAGGAGTGGAAAGGTTGAAAAAAAAAAAAAAAGGTCAAATTGATTAGATTGGACACTGAAGAGAAAAAGTGTTGTGAGATCAGTCTAGAAGTAGGTTAGAGTCTGACCACAGAAGGGTTTATGTGCATTGAAATCTTGTGAAACTGGTCATTAAGATTCGCAATGTTGGGGCTGGCAGATGGCGTGGTGGTTAAGGCAATGGACTCCCACATGGCCAACCACGGTTTGAGTCCTGGACCTGACGGCTTGCTTTCTCACTTTCCCTCTCTCTCTTTCTCTGCTTAACTTAAAATAATAGTCATCATCATAATAAATAAAATAAAATTGAAATAATTCTAAAAAAAGATTCACAATGCTGACACACCTTCAGAGAACTCAGCTGCCTTGCAGAACTCCTAACTTTCTCACGGTGGCCCCAGTGATGTCCATCTGCAAAGCACTTTAAGGAAAATCTGAGAGGCTTCGGGTACTTTGCTGCTAGGAAGTGCCCATACGAATCCCAACTTAGGGCTCAGATGTTTGACTTCCTATTTTTCCTGCTACTTGTGCGTCACCTGTAATTAGTGCTCAATCCACCAAAGTACTCAGAATGGTTTTTTGATGAAAAGGGAATGAAGAATTGTCCCTTTGGCTGATTGCAAAGTAGAAGAGACCAAGCAGTTCTATCTCCTGCGTGGGCATCTGTGTTTCGAGATTTATGCGATGTATACTAATATCACCCTTCCTTTTTTTTTTTTTTTTTTTAAGAGAGATTTTTTTTTTCTATGGGCCACATGTGTTCATCGGAGAGACAGAGAGACGGAAAGTGAGAAACCACCCCCCGGGGAGGATGGCCATGACACAGTCTCTTCTCCTCCATTCTCATCTCAGGATTTTGGGCAACGCACGCACACACATGCCCTTCATGAGTTTTAAGTCGCCGGGTCCAGGATTTGAACTGCAGTCAACTCCATGGGAATTCAGTGATGTCACTAGTATACCACCTCTGGTCCTCCATTTTTTCTTTCTTTTTTTTTAAATTAATTGTTTATCTCATTCTATTTGTTATCATTATTATTACTACTATTTAAATTTGACCAGAGAGAGAAAGGAAAAGTGAGAAAACAAGCCAGGTCCGGGACTCGAACCACATTCAGCCATGTGGGAGTCCAGCGCCCCTAACCACCGCCACCTGCCGGCCCCCCTCCTTTCTTTCGTTTTTTTTTCTGCCACGAGGTGTGTTTTATTTTCGTTAATCATACAAATAATTTCTATAATACCCCAGGGCCCACCAGAGAATTTGGCAGTCCGATGGGAGGGAAGTCCCCTCAAAGACCCACAGGCCAACGAGATAGGCGTGGAGTGGGGGCGGGGGGGGGCGTTCACAGCTCGTGTCCATCTTGCAGGTGGCTCCTCCTCCACATCAGACTCGGGGCTGCAGATGACAGGGTGGGGAATCCTCCAGGCGCCTAGGAAATTTGACTCCCTTCTGCTCAACGGTCTCCTGCATCTCCGTTTTCTTCCTCCTGGCCCCGTCGAAGCTGGCGATTTCTCCCATGTCTGGCTTGTCTGCCATTTTCTCGAAACCCTCCACTGCGTCTCGCACGGAGCCCGGCTCCTGGTACTCCCACTCCCCAAGCTGCAGCAAGAGACACCCCCCCCCTTCTTTTTTAAAGATGTTAATTCATCTTTCTCTTTCCTTCTCTGTGAGTGTGTGTGTGTAGTTGTGCCCACCTTTATTACTTGCAGCCTTATCAGCAATACAAATATTTATTGAGCATCTACAACATGTGGATACAAATCTCAGAAACATCTTCTACTTTCTCTAAGCTCTATCATTGATTCACTAATTCGTTTGTTTATTCACTCAACAAACCAAGGATTTACCGAGTACATCCCAGGAACCGGACTCTGTGTAAAGGGCTGAAAATACAGAGATGGACAAGACAGATGTAACCCTCCCGGTCAGGGAACCCACATTGTAACGGGAGAGACACCTAAGACACGTATATAATGAATAGGCCTCGCCTGGTGACAAGCTGAACTGCAGAGCTGAAAGCCACATTGCAGACTGCAGTTCAAATTCTGGGGTCCTTCTGAAGATGCCAGCTGCATGTGTGCATGCCCAGGATCCTGATGAGTTGGAGAGTTGGGGGGGGGGCTATCATGGAGTGACGGGACCCTGTCACCGCCCATGGTGTACAGGGAGACCTCCGACGAGAAACCTGGGCTTTCCGTGTGAGTCCAGCATCACAGAGCGTCGCGTTAACTCTGTGTCGGTGCTGCTGACCCTCATCACCGTTTCTCCTATCCGTTTACTTGTTACTTCCTGGTGTTCCTGGCATATTAGGGATCCCCTCTACGGTATGATCCTCCAGTTTCGGCTCACCAGAGCTACGGACTTCTTAATGCAAGTGGAAGGAAGTTTAGACTGAACTCATAGAGTGTTCAAGAGTGAACTGTTTGGGGGCCAGTAGGTGGCATGGTGGTTAAGGTGCTGGACTCCCACATGACTGACTGGTTTAATTTCCAGGCCTTTCTCACTTTCTCTTTCTCTCTCTGGTGAGCACACATGTACAATAAAAAAAATAAAAATAAAAAAAAAAACAACAATAAAAAAAAAAACAACAATAAAAAAAAAAAACTAAATAATTCTTGGGACCAGCAGATGGCATAGTGGTTACATTGCTGGACTCCCACATGGCCAACCCTGGTTCGAGTCCTGCACCCGGTGGCTTGAAACTCATGCCAGGCACATGTGTGTATGTGCCCAACGTCCTGAGAGGAGAACGGAGGAGAGGGATTGTGCTGTGGCCATCCCCCTAGGGGGGATGATTTCTCACTTTCCCTCTCATTGTCTCTGTCTCTGTCTCTCTCTGGTGAGTGCATGTACCCTAAGGCAAAAAACTAACTAATAAATAAAAATAATTCTACAAAAGAAAAAGGGCGAACTGCTTTTGGGGTTAAAGCTACTGGATGCAACTTATGCTTTTTAAAACATTCATGATAGAGATCACGTGTATATTTCAGGCTGACTGGGTCAGGAATCCAAACCTGCGGTCAGTCATGTGGCTTCCAGCACTGCAGTTCAGTGTGCTACTGACTGTGCCACCAGGCTGGGCCAACTTATCCTTTCCAATAAAAATCTTTATCCTTGAAAAAATGAAATCTGTTGCTGATAGTTAAAAGTCAAGATATTGATTTTTGGAAGATCTGGGCTACAATTGATTTTTGGAAGATCTGGGCTATGATTCAATAGCCAATAGAGCAGACTGAGTACTGACTTCCGCTCTCGATGGACATCCACTCGCCAGGTTGCTGCCTTCCACACTTGTCCCACTTCTGCTTTCTGGAGTCACCTCTTGGCACTTGAGTCTGTGGTCATTGAGGCCTTTGTGGTCGGCTCAATGACGGCCCCCCAAATATCCAGGTCTTTAATCCAGGAACCTGTGAGTGTTACCTTAATTGGCAAACAGGTTTTTGCAGAAGTGACTAAATTTAAAATGTTAATATGGGGAGATTATTCTGCATTACCAGGTGGCCCCTTCGTAATTACAAGGACCTTAGGGTGGCCTGTGGCTAGATCACATGACCAACTATGCAGTTTAAGTCTGGAACCTAGTAACCTGAAAAACACGATAGGCACATGTGCATGAATGCCCAAGATCTCAAAAGCAGGGAGATGGAGGATAAGGGATTGTGGCATGACTATTACCCCTGAGGGGATGCTTTCTCATTTTCTTTATTTTTCTGGCAAGTGCACCCCCCCAAAAACACACACACACACACACACACACACACACACAGACACTCACACTCCTTATAAGAAGAAGGCAATGGGAGATTCCAATACAGAGGCAGAAAGCAACATGACCACTGAAGCGAGATGCTTTACTGCTGGCTTTGAAGATGGACGAATGGACCACAAGCCAAGGGATACAAGAATATAGTGTTGTAAGCTAGAAAAGGCAAGAAAGCTAACTTTCCCCAGAGCCTCTGGAGTGAGATGGCCCTGCCAGCAACTTCACTTCAGCCCATTGAAACTGGTTTTGCACATTAGGTTTCTAGAACTGTAGAAAAATAATTGTGTGTTGTTTTAAGCTACTTAATTTTGTTACAGCAGCAATAGGTGACTGATACACCTTCTTATTTTGTGCATGAAAAAGAACGAATTAATCATCTCTGCCCTTGTCCCCCTATCCTCACAACTGTTTTGAGACCTCTCTCCCTCTGAAGTCAAGAAGTTCTTACACCTCTGTCATTCAGTATGTGACTGGTTTGAAGACAGGTGCGACAAGAGGTACATGGGGAAGGATAATGGCCTTGTTTTGGCCATTTTTCTGGGGCTCTGGGAGAAGTTGAACTGGGATTCCTAGAGGAACACACTACAATGGGCAGAGAAGACTCTAGAAGCATGGAAGACACTAAGACTACATTCCCAGAGTCCCCCTTGCAAATGTTTGAGTTTGGCCCCTTCCCCCCTTCTGTCTAGGGGGAACTCTGCCTCTCTCACTTTACAGAGTCCTGAGAATCCAGCCCATTGAACGCTCACCACATCAAGGGCTGGGAATATGATTTATAGTCATTCAGATGTTCTGTGAGAATGGCTGAAACTTGATTGTGCATCAGAATCACCTGGACTGACTATTAAACCAGATTTCTGGGGCTGCACCCCCCAAAGTTTTTGATTTAGTAGCCTTCTCTAAATAATCTAGCTAAACTCTTTTTTTTTTTTTTTTTTTTTTTTTTTTTTAAGGTACAATGAGGGGCTGGCAGGTGGCATGGAGGTTAAGGAGTCGGACTCCCATACGGCCAACTATAGTTTGGGTTCTGGAGCTCGTGGCTTGCTTTCTCACTTTCCCTTTCTCTCTTTCTCTGTCTCTCTCTGGTTAAATTAAAAAATAATAATAACAACAAATAAAATTAAGTAAATAAATAATTCATTTTTTTTTTGGGAGAGGTTTTTGCTATAGGGCACGTGTGCTCGCCAGACAGACAGAGAGAGACAGAGAGATAGAAAGCGAGAAATCACCCCCCAGGGAGGATGGCCATGCCACAATCCTTTCTCCTCCATTCTCCTCTCGGGATCTTGGGCACGCACACGCGCCCAGCGTGAGTTTAAGCCACCGGGTCCAGGACTCAAACCACAGTCGACTACATGGGAGTCCAGTGACACAGCCATTACACTAACTGCTGGTCCCAATAAATAATTCTTTAAAGAACAAATACAATGGAACTGGCCCCTTAGTCTAGTGGCTGGGGAGCCAGATCCTACATGGCTGACTGTGGTTGGGTCCTGACCCCAGTGGCATGGAAAACGTGCTACATGACGGAGAAATGGAGGAGAAAGGTTGGAGGTGTGACCACGTCCCATGGAGGTGCTCTTTACCGCCGTCATTGTCTCTCTCTGGGGACCTCCTATGTGAGTTGAGATAGATGTGTGGGAGTTGGCTAGGTCAAAGTGGGAAGGAAAACTTCTCCGTAGAGGGAAGGGCAGGTACAAAACATCTTGAAGATGAACCGCCATCATATGTTGCTTTCTTTTCCACCTCACCCCTACAATTAAGAGCTGGGACTAAGACTTAGGTCATTCGGATGATCCTCTGTGGGAACGGCTAAAACTAGTGTTTGTAGTTCTTCCGTCCTGAGAGCTGATCTTCGCAGGGCTGTTTTTTCTCCTCATTTAGCTGTTAGTTTAATTGACATCTCCTTGGCGCGGTCTTCACCTAGTCTTCTTAATCCTTAGTCGCCACCCCTTGCCAATCACCTTATCTTTTATTTTATTTATTTCATTTATTTATTTATTTATTTTTTTAAAGAGAGATTTTTTGCTATAGGGTGTGTGCGCTCGACAGAGAGACAGAAAGCGAGAAAACACTCCCCAAGAGAGATGGCCACACTACAATCCCTTCTCGATTCTTCTCTGGGACATTGTTTTAAGCTGTCAGGTCCAGGACTCGAACCACAGTTGACTACGTGGGAGTCCAGTGATGTACCATTACGCTGTCTGCTGTTCCCAACCTTATCTTGTTTTTCTTTTTTTCCATAACACCTAACACATTCAGATATTCTTACACATTCATTTTACGTTTCCCCTCCCACTTGAATGGAAGCGTCAAAGAGAAAGGGAGGTTTTTCTTTCTAGAAAAGGAATTTTCAGTGCCTGGCACAGAGCAGTCGTTCTGTGGATATTTATTGAGTGAAAGAACAGCGCTTGGCCCAAAAGTCCGCACCTGGCAAAAGCCACAGGCAGGGAAGCTGAGATCTCCGTGGGGGGTCAGAAAGCAGACCTTGGCCCCGGGGACTTCAAACCCAGGAGCCACGTGCACACCTGACAGCGTGCGGGGGCGTGGCTGCCAGCCGGAACTTAAGAGCGGCGCGCCGGTGGTTTCCGGCTGCGGCGGACACTTCCAGCGGAGGGACTGTCCCGTGGCACCCGGCCGGACAGACGAAGACGGGAAGACGGGAAGAGCGACGATGGACGATCACAACCTGGACGAGTTCCGCCGGCGCTGGCAGGAGGAGCTGGCACAAGCCCAGGCGCAGAGGAAGAGGCGGCGGCCCGAGGTGGCGCCGGGGCGCGGCGAGCAGGCTTCGGGGTACCTGGCGCTGGCCCAGGGCCTCCTGGAGGGCGCAGGGCGGCCCCCGGTGGCGCGGGCTACGCGGGCTGAAAAGCAGGACGGGGCGAGCCGTTCCCGCTCTCCTCCGGCCCGCGAGGGCGCCGGTGATGGGGAGCAGCTGCAGGAGCAGCTGGTGGACCAGCTCATCCGCGACCTGGTGAGTGGCCTTCGCCTCCTGTGGGGACCCGGGCCGGCCCCCGCCCTCAGTTCCAAACGCGTAGGGGGTTGGAAAGTAGTTCTCTCTGTGTGCCATCAGTTGTTGGGAAATACCGTATGTGGATGCATGCATGACAGCTGCTTTCAACCGGGTGACCTAGTCCCCCAGATTCTGCAGTGTCTGCAGACAGTTTGGGGTGTCTCAACGCGGGTGTATGTGTGTAGAGGCTAGGAGTTGGTGAACATCCTGCCATGCACAGGGCAGCGCCCATGAAAAATTACCCATCCCACAATATCAGTAAGTATGAGCTAGGCAGTTCTGCTCTGGAAGGATAGATATCTAAACTTTTACCAGGTTGCCTTCGGAGAGGAGGACCCAGGAAATGGAAAGGAAGGAATTTTCACTTTGCTCTGTATCATGTTTGTAGTAGTTAATTTTCTTAACTGGGCATGTATTCAAAGAATTAAAGCAGAAGACTCGTTTGGGTGCTATCATTAAGATAAAGGTTCTTTTTGTGAGGCCTGAGTCCCTTGGAGAAACTGGAGGAACCTGGAGACCCTTTCTCCATAAAAATAGCCCCTACACAAAGTTGGAAGAATCCAGATCACCTGGTATGCCTCCTTGGCTCTCAAGTTAAGAGTAGAACAAGACAGTAGGCTGTAATGGTTTGATTTAATTAGGCTCTAAGGAAACCTGTGTAGTTTCTCAGTTGAGAATAATTGTTAAGTGGCAAGTTGTTTCAAGAAATAAGGACTTGGTGTTTTATGTAATAAGTAGTTATCGAAATGGTTGATCACTGGGAAAATCATGATGTATTTTTCTGTTTTTCTATGCCAAAATGCATCATGACTTTCCCAACGACCTAGTAGATTCTCGACCCTTCCCAGACCTTCTGAATCAGTCACTGATGGAAGATTTCTGAAAGGTGATAATGGGAATGATCAGGCAAGTTTGAGATGTAGTCTTGTTTATAGCCCCCTTTGGTTTAATATCCTGATTCACAAGGCTTTTCAACGGTAATACTTCTGAAGAATAGGCATCTGATACCAAAAACAGTGGAGAAGTAGATCATTTCACTGCCTAGAATTGTGGCCTGGCTAGGTATATACTACATGTGTGGCGTACACACTGCCATGCATCTTGAGAAGAACATCTTTAGGGGGACCAGCAGTTAGCGTAATGGCTATGTCACTGGACTCCCATGTAGTCGACTGCGGTTCGAGTCCCGGACCCGGTGGCTTAAACTCACACTGGGCGCATGTGCGTGCGTGCCCAAGATTCTGAGAGGAGAATAGAGGAGAAGGGATTGCGGCGTGTCCATCCCCCCTGGGGGTGATTTCTTGCTTTCTGTCTCTCTGTCTCTCTCTTGTCTTTCTGGCGAGCGCTTGCGCCCTATAGCAAAAACCTCTCCAAAAAAAAAAAGAAAAAAAAAATAGTACATCTTCAGGAAGTTATTGTAAGTTTAGATGTATAAGTGTATGAAGCACAAATTAATTTGTCATTATGCAGATATTCCAAAATTTGAAAAAAATGAAAATCTGAAACACTTCTGGTGCTAAGAATTTCTATCTTTTTTTTTTTTTTTTTTTTTTTTTTTTTTTTTTTTTTTTTTTTTTTTTAGAGTGGTTCCTTTATTTGTTGTTTATTTAAGGTTTTTGCCCTTGGGCATGTGTGCTAGTTGGAGAGAGAGGTGGAAAGTGAGAAATTGCCTCTCAGGGGAGGATGACCATGTTGCAATCTTTTCTCCTCCCAGGATTTTGGGCACACCTACACAAGCTGCTGGGTCTGGTACTCTAACTGCGGTTGGCCATGTCAGAACTAGCTCCATTCCCCACATCCACAGGTTCTTTTCCACCTAAGAGTAACCACTCACCTGACTTTTTTTTTTTTTTTTTTTTGGAGAGGTTTTAGCTATAGGGCACGTGCACTCACCAGACAGAGAGAGACATAGAGACAGAAAGTGAGAAATCACCCCCCAGGGGGGATGGTCACACCGCAATCCCTTCTCCTCCATTCTCCTCTCGGGATCTTGGGCACACATGCACACACGCCCGGCGTGAGTTTTAAGCCACCGGGTCCGGGACGCGAACCGCAGTCGACTCCGTGGGAGTCCAGCGACATAGCCGTTACACTAACTGCTGGTTCCCACCACTCACCTGACTTTGAATGCCTCATTTTGTCTGTTTTGGAACTATATTTAAGTGGGATTATACAGCATATGCTTTCTTTTCTACCCCCCCCCCCGAAGATCTTTATCACAGGGTGCATGTGCTCAGTAGAGAGAGACAGAGTGACAGGGAAAGTGAGAAATTACCTCTCTGGAGGGATGGTCACGCTGCAGTACCTTCTCCTTCATTCTCTTTTGGGCACGGACGCACACAAGCCTGGTGTGATTTTCAAGGTGCCAGGCCCAGGAGTCAAACTGTTGTGGGCCATGTGGGGAATCCAGCACCTTAACCACCACACCACCTGCTGGCCCCACAGCATATACTCTTTTGTGTCTGGGTTCTTGTGTATAACTTTATGTCTGAGAATGATCCCTGTGAATATGCCATGTTTTGTTTTCTCATTCTATGGTTGATAGGTTTTATTGATACCTCCTTTTTAGTTTGTGCTATAGGGTTCATTTACTTACCAGAGAGAGACAGAGTAATAGAAAGTGAAAAGTCATCCTCATGGGGATGGCCATGCCACAATCCCTTTTTCCTTCAGTCTCCTCAGATTTTGGGGCACGCACGCATGCGCACATGGACACACACACACACGCACACGCACGCCTGACATGATTTTCAAGCCTCCAGGTCTGGGACTAGAACTGCACAGCTGGCCATGTGGGATCCAGGGCCTTAACCTCCACCTGCTGGCCCAATACCTAGTTTTTTTTTGCAATCTTTTTTATTTATTTAAGAGCGATTTTGCTGTAGGGCATGTGCTCTCGAGGAGAGACAGAGACAGAGAGATGGCGAAAAATCACTCCCCCAAGGGAGATGGCCACACTACAATCCCTTCTCCATTCTCCTCTTGGGCTTTTGGGCACACACGCACATGTGCCTGGCATGAGTTTCAAGCTGCCAGATCCGGGACTCAACCTACAGTCAACCATGTGGGACTCCAGCAACATAACCATTATGCTATCTGCTGTCCCCCTCAATAGGTAGTTTTAAATAACCATTTGGGGGCTATCGGGAATAGTGCTGCTGTTAACATTTTGTGCATCTTTGGAAATGTGTACGCATTTTCCTTGAGTATTCACCTAGGAATGGTGTTACTGGGTCATAAGGGATTTATGTGTCAGCCTGGGTAGAGGTTGACAGTTTTCTTTTTCTTCTTTTTTTGGAGAGGTTTTTGCTATATGGCACGTGCACTCGCCAGACAGACAGAGACAGAGAAACAGAAAGCAAGAAATCAGCCCCCAGGGGGGATGGCCACGCCTCAATCCCTTCTCCATTCTCCTCTTGGGATCTTGGGCACGCATGCACACACACACGCCCGGCGTGAGTTTTAAGCCACCGGGTCCGGGACGCGAACCTCAGTTGACTACATGGGAGTCCAGCGACATAGCCATTATGTTAACTGCTGGTCCCAGTTGACAGTTTTCTAAAGGGGTCATACTGGTTATGTTACCTGTGATAGTAACTCGAGTATGTAGACTATCTCTCTCTCTCTCTCTTTTACCATAAATAAAATAACACCCAACCGAGATGACATACAGCAACTGAACCTAACCCCAGCACTGGTGCGGTGATAGTGACAAACTGGGAAGTACATGCCATGACTGGGCTAACGGTGGTAGCCACTGCCTGCATCAGCTGGTTGTTACCATGTAGGTTTCAGTGTTGTGAAGTCTAGATTTTCTTAAAATTGGGAATCTGTATTTTTATATGGACTCATCAATTTTTACTGCATAATAAAACCACTAAAGCTTTTCTTAAATCAATCACCACTTATTTAGCTCCTTATTCTGCAGATCGGCAGTTTGGGCTGGGCATGGGTGGGCTCACTCACGTGTCTGAGGTTAACTGCTGGCCATCTATTAGGTCGTAGGGAAAGGCATGATGCATTTTTGCATAGGAAAACACATCATGACGATGAGTTTCCTGGCGACCTACTAGTTAGCTCTACTTGGCATTGGCTAGTCATTGCCTGTGCGCTTGTGTGTGTGTGTGTGTGTGTGTGTATGCATGTGTAAAGAGAGTGCACCTTTGAAATGTCTGCCTAGGTCATGTTTGTTATTGTCAGTGGCCAAAGCAAATCATATGGCCAGCCCAGAGTCAGTATGGACTCACTTCAGTGTCTGGGTACAGGGAGGGATGAACAAATTATTACAACAAACTACCCTGCTGGAACATGGGCACATGTGTGCTTGGCACACCCGGTGAGGTCTCCGGACACAAACCCAGAACCTTCCTCTATGGGTCAGCCTCACAGAGTGTCACGTTTAAGCACAGTGCCACCATCTGTCCCGTCTCCCCATATTTAGTCGTTAGCAACTAATACAAAAAAAAAAAAAAAAAAAATCAGTAATGTTTTAGCTACTGATGTTGCAGGTTAAACAACACCTGTCTTGGGTCACCTTTTGTGATCTTTACCTTTGGCCTTTCCTAGAATCCTTGCTGAATCTATGAGTGATTCCTTAAAAAGATGTGCCATATGGGACTCCCTGGAAAGTCTAGCAGAGGCTGATCCACTTGACAGGAAAGGGAAATAAAATTCTGGTACCACCCTCGCCTCTCTTTTTCCTCCAGCCTTTGTGTGTTTGGTGTAGTCTCGTCCACTTCAGAGTCTTCGGTAGCATCATTAGAGTGAGAACCTGTAAGTTAGCATCAAGAGCTCTGTCACCTTCGGGAGGGTAGGTGAATGGTCCTGCCTTGAGGTGTCATCTGGCTGCATGGTACAGGCCAGGACCTTCGATGGATGAGCTCAGCTGAAATGAAAACTTAGAAATGACTCCTCTGGAGCCTCGTCTGCTCTTAGGACGCTTTAATCGTACATAGGAGCCATCTCTTAATAGGTGATGAGTTGAGAGTACCTAAATTGGGACTTGATAGTCTTCTGAGCATACAGTGAAACTAGTTTAGAAATGGCGCGCCCTTGGTTAGGGTTTTAGAAGCAGTAGGCGCTTCCCCTTGTCTTCCATTCACTTCTCTCCATAAACTCAGGCTTCCTGGAGATAATGGAGCCACCTGATTGAAATCACAAGTCTGCTGCTTTCCTCAGTGTGGTGGTGGTGAATCCAGTGACTTGGTTCTGTTTTTAAGAAGGTGATGATGTCTCAGGACTCTGGGCTGCAAGCAACAGGAAGCCAATGGAAACTGGCTTAAAAAAATCAAAACTGAGAGAGCAGCAGATGGCTTAACAGTTATGTCACTGGACTCCCATGTAATCAACCATGGTTTGAGTCCCAGACCCAGCAGCTTAAAATTCACACCAGGCATCTGTGCTCAAGATCCTGAGTATAGATTGGAGGAGAAGAGATTGTGGCATAGCTATCCCTCTTGCGGGAGGGAGATTTCTTGCTTTCTGTCTCTGTTCCTCTGGTGAGCACATGCGCCCTATAGGAGAAATAGCTCTTTAAAAAAAAAAAAAAAACTAGTATATACTGATTCACGTAACTGAAAATTCCAAGTGGTGGTGCTTGTTCTGGGTGCTTCCATGGGGTAACTATTAATAGAAATCTCTCCTCTTAGTGCTTCCCTTCTATTGGCCTTTTTTTTTTTTTCTTTTAAGAATTGTATTATTTTATTTATTTATTTATTTATTTATTTTAATTTGACCAGAGACAGACAGAGAGGGAAAGTGAGAGACCAAGCCACCAGATCTGGGACTTGAACCATGGTGGACCATGTGGGAGTCCAGCGCTCTTAACCATCACGTCACCTGCTGGCCCCTCTATTGACTTTCTCACAGGCAAACTCTCCTCTCTTGAGTGCAAAATGGTTACCAGTAGCTGGTCTGGTGTTTTGTCAGCTGAGGAATTCATGGACAGAGAGCATCTGCTGTCTGTTTTATAGAGCAAAAGTCAAGAACCTTTTGGATCATTGGAAAAATAATGACTATTTTTGTATAGAAAAACACATCATGACTTTCTCAGTGACCTATTTTTCTGTTTTCCTATATAAAAATGTGTCATGACTTTTCTGATGACCCAGTAAATTCTATTGGTCCAAAATGGATCATGTGTCTGTCTTGGAGGCAATCACTGGCCAATTCATATTGGCCAGACTTGTATCCAGTGTCCACTCGTGAAGGGTGAGGTCAGCCCTACCTAAGCCTTGTTGACTTAGGGTGGGAGTAGGGTGGCTTCCTAAAGGGAAAGAGTAGGGATGTTAGGAAACACCAACAACCGATGTTTGAGTGGGTGTTTGGAGCAGCACTAACTATGGGAATATATATTTTCTGTTCGTCCCACATATGTTTATTGATCAGCTAGGTGCTGGAGAATTGGCAGTAACAGAGGGACACAGTTCCTGTCCTCAGCCTAGAGTCTTGTCTCTCTGAACTGAAGTAATGATGTTAATGGAGGCAGAATGACTCTACTTAGGAGGTGGGCCTGAGGTCAGAGCCAGGCCCTGGTGCTGACTACCTAACCTTGGGCAAGTTAACTTACCTGCCTTACTTGTCACACAAGGATGGCGCTAGTGCCTATCTTGGGAAGAGTCAGTGAAATAAAGCGTGGGAAGTACACAGCACCAAGCCTGGCAGATGGTAGGCCGTGGATAAATGAAAACTGGTATTGGTAGTAGTACTGTAGGAGGGTTGGCTGTGTCATTTCATTTCCTCTTGGCTAAAACTTACCACCAGGAAGCTAGGAGGGCAGGATCTGTTGTCCCACCCTCTTACACCCATCTGTCACTCAGTGCAGCAGGGGCCCCCATCTACATTCTTGAGTTAAAATAACATGGGCTGAATCAATCGCTGCTTCTAATGGCAACCTTACAAAGAGGCTCTGAGGTTGTTAAAACCCTTGTGAACTTTCAAAACATTCTTCAAGTTTAAGGTAGGGGTTTCAGGTCTGCTCAGAGTTTAAATACCGCTGGCCAATATTTATCCCTTGCTATGTCAACATTCATCCTGCCAGAGTCTGCGTCTGTGTTGCCAAGGAGATGAATTTAATAGTTTAACTTTCATCTGTTTCAAAGTTAGAAACAAATAAGGAAACTCCCTAATGTGAGCCTCCCGTCTGGCTAATATGGAAGGATACGGCAAACCGAGTCAACTGTGAACTCGCACATTGGCTCACCTGGAATGACTTCTCTTCTTTCTCTCTTTTTTTTTCTTATTCTTTCTTTTTTCTTTCATTTTTTTTTTTTTTAAGAGATTTTTGCTATATGGTGTGTGAGCTTGCCAGAGAGACAGAGAAAGCAAGAATTAACCCCCACCCCCAGGGGCGATGGCCACTCTTCAGTCCCTTCTCCTCTTGGGAATCTGGGCATGCATACATGCATACGTGCCTGGTGTGAGTTTCAAGGTACTGGGTCCAGGACTTGAACTGCTATTGACCACGTGGGTGTCCAGCACCTTAATCACTACACAACCTGCTGGCTCCACAACTTCCCTTCTTCATGTTGTCCCTTGTCTGCCTTTTCAGGCTTGGCCGAATTCCATCTGAATTGTGTCCAGAATTTTCCCTTTCCTCTAACTAGGAAGTTTTTGTCATTGCTACTCATGTTTTCATGTTACTTAGGAATCAGCAGTTCTCTCCTGGGGTGCATTTCAAAATGGTCTATGTATCCTAGAACCACTTGTAACTTGGGTTATGCCTTTGTTGGAAGGTTTTGCTGTCCTCTTTTTTTTCTCTTTGCTGTAGGACATGTGTGCTTGTCAGAGACAGAAGGAAAGAGAGGAATCACCCTCGGGGAGGATGGCTATGCCGTAGTCCCACGTCCTCCAGGCTCCTCATGGGATTTTAGGCACGTATGCACATGTGCCCAGTCCTCCAGTCTCCTCTTGGGATTTTGGGTACATACATACATGCACCTAGCATGTTTTCTAAGCCACTGGGTCTGGGACTCAAACCATACATTCACCCATGTGGGATCCAGCACTTTAACCTCCATGCCACCTGCTGGTCTGGAGAGTTCTGCTGCTTGAACCAGCTAGGGCTTATTCATTCCATATATACATACACATATGCATATATGTATGTATGTGTGTGTGTATATATATATATATCCTTATCTATTAAGAGGCTTCTTAGGCTGCTGTTCAGATACTGAAGATACAGCATTGAATAAGACAGGAAAAAAAATCTCTTCCCTTATTTAACTTAGATTTTGGGGAAGAGGGAGCTAGACAGTGGAGGAGTCATGGTCAGGTAGTAAACGCCTCAGAGAACAGCATGCAAAGGCAGGGGAGGGGTCGTAATTTAAATATAGTACTGTCTTAGAAGCCTTTGGGAAGGTCACATTTCATACAGACTTAAAGGAGGAGAGGGAGCAAGGGTGCAGAGACCTGGGTGAGGATGCGAGAGAATGACCAGTGCAAAGGTTTTAGGGTGGCCGGGGTCAGCCGGCCTTGCAGGCATGTGTCCTGAGTGGTCACACAGGCCCTGTGGACTATATAGTTGGTCCTGATGGTGGCATGTGTTCTGAGTGTCTGGGAATCTTACTATTATTATTTTTTTTTTCGAGAGATTTTTGATATAGGGAGTGTGTGCTCGCAGAGAGACAGAAAGTGAGAAATCACCCTCCCCCCAGGGGAGATGGCCATGCTGCAGTCCCTTCTCCTCCATTCTTTTCTTGGGGTTTTGGACACACACACACACTAACACACATACCTGGTGTGAGTATTAAGCTGCTGGGTATGGGACTCAAACTGCGGTCGGCTCCTTGGGAGTCCAGTGACCATTACCCACCTGCTGACCCCCAGAGTGTCTGGGACTCTTGATGGGAGAATCCTTATTTCCTTCTCCACAGGCAGATTCACAACTACATGTGGTACCTTACCCCTCTGGGACCTGAAGCTCCTGGTGAGGAAACTCATCCTCTCCCTGACTTCTCCCCTGCTGTGTCCTAAGGCTCTGATCCTAATTTAGTCTGAAAGGGGTGTTTGAAAGCAGATGTCCAGCCGGTTTTGCCTCACACCAGTTTTCTTCACTGCCACACTCAACTCCCCAGAACTTCTTCAGCATTCTCTTCCCCAGGCCTTTCAATTGGCTTTCTGCCTCCCTTCCTTGTCAGAGTCCCCAGGGGAATCATACCAGTAGGTGGCAAAGGAGAGCTTGTCTACAAGTCGGAAAGCCAATTGCCATAAAAAAAAAGAGATAAATCCACACACATTTATTGTGCATCTACTGTGTGCAAAGCGCCCGGGCTGGTTAGTTTCTGTAGTGTTATCTTTCAGTTTTTTTCATCCGCGAATGCAGCCCACCGATATTTATTGGATACCCTTTGCCCTTCCTCATAGCTAAGCGCGGGGATTAGGTTAACTGTTGAAAGAGAAGTTGGCTTTCTGTGGACTGCTTTGGAGCTTAACTACGCTTCCAGCTTTGTTTCTTTGGAGAGGGGTTTCCAAGTTCTAAATGGCGGCTTACTAATGAACTTGAGAATACCTCAGGGGACTGTCTGCGTTGCCTTTTGTAATCTCCTGTATTTCTTCCATTTTAGACGATGATGACTTATTTCCATAGAAGATTTCAGCTCTGTGAGTCTAGACACCATTTCTTACACATTTGTTAACAGCACTCCCCACCCCCCCAGCACCTGGCACGGCCTGGAATTAAGATAGTGTCTTGAACAGAAATTACCTTATGTTAGAAATGCATTTCTTTTTTGTGTCTGTGAAAATATCACATGCTCACTGTAGAAATATTTAGGAAATTGCGAAGAATAGAAAGAAGAAAACACAAATGTCTCAATGTCATTGCAGAGAGGCTATCTGTTAATATTTTGGTGCACTCCTGACATTATTATTTTTGTTTGTGGATAACAGGATGTATTTGGAGGCAAACTGGGCACTGTAAGTGGATGCATGTGTAGCTTGACAGCGTTTCAGGTTTTTCCCAGCCAACCACTTTTTTCCCCCTCACAGAAGATACAGGTGAATCTGAAACTCATCCATTCCTTCTGACTGAGATTATGTGGGCTACACCGCTTTTGCAAAATGTGGAAAGTTGAGATAAACTTCTTTAGACAGTCTCCTTTCAGCCACAGATTTAGTGGAAATGTTATTACAAATCTCCTGCTTGGACCCGAGGTGCTTTTCTCACTTGCTTAAAACACCACCTAGAGAGAGAGCCCCGTCCTGCTTGCCTCGGAGCTGTGCATCGGGAACAAAAACCTCAAGTCAGGTTCTTCACTTTTTTACTGATTTGGCTCTTAGTAATTATCCCCTCTTCTATTAAACAAGAGAAGACGGATTAAATTTCTACCAGTAAGGCACAAAACCAATCCATTTACAGAATTAGTCTTACATTAGCACATAGAAGTACAAATCAGCCTCCCTGGGGATGGATCTATTTGCAATTTCTCTCAGCGATTTTGGAGTAAGTCCAGTAGACTTTGGGAAAATCTAGTATTCACTGACTTTGAATTAACAAAGTAACACGACCCCTTTGTGTGTGTGTGTGTGTGTGTGTGTGTGTGTGTGTGTGTGTGTTTCCCTTGATGGGGAAAGTGGAGAATGAATTGATTTTTTTTCCCCCCATATCTATCTGTGATTTAGGGCTGTGGTTCTCAACTTTTGGCACACATGAGGTTGCCCTGAGAGTGCTTGAGCCCTTTCCCTGGAAATTTGGGGCAGTAGGTTTAGTCACACCTTAAGTGTTTTCTTTTGTTTATTTGTTTTTTGGAACTCCACACTTGGTGTGTAATACAGGGCAAGAGTTGCCAATAGTGGTACAAAACCGACACCTGAGACATTGTCAAAGAATTAAAAGCCAAGTTGTATGTAATCAAAAAGATGTTCTTCCTTACATTTGAAGGAATGTTAAAACTTTGAATTCATTGGCCAATCACATATTGCTGGGAGCTGTTAAGTTAATGCAGAATTACACTCTCTAAACATTGTAGGCATGTTGAAAAAAAATTTTTTTTTTTTTAAGAGAGATTTTTGCTACAGGGCAAGTGTGCTAGCCTGAGAGACAGAGAGACAGAAAGTGAGAAATCACCCTCCAGGGGGAATGGCCATGCCGCAATCTCTTCTCCATTCTCCTCTCGGGATCTTGGGCATGCACGCACACGCGCCCGGCTTGAGTTTAAGCCACCAGGTCCGGGACTCGAACCACAGTCAACTACATGGGAGTTCAGCGACACAGCCATTATGCTAACTGGTGGTCCCAGAAAAAAAATTTTAACAATTATTTATTATTATTGATTTGACCAGAGAGAGACAGAAAAAAGGGAAATGAGAATGCAAGCCACCAGGTTCGAAACTCAAACCTCAGTTGACTACGTGGGAGACCAGCACCTTAACCATCATGCCACCTGCTGAACCCCACGTTGAGATTTTTTTATAGTGTTACCACATTTCCCTGTATTACTATATCCAATAATTTTAGGGTATTCCTTCTCAGATTTTCTTTGTTTCTGCAATGTCAAGTTGTCCATTTTCATGTGTTTAAGTCCATATTGATGTAGAGTTGGGTTAATGTGGCTCATCACTCTTTGGATGGCGGAGTCCTTCACAGTACTGTAAGTGGAAGTTCGATGTGCCCTTTTGGATAACAAGGTATTTCTCCACATGCTGGTAGTAAGTAGTATTTTTACCTATGTTTATAAACTGTTGGAAGAATGAAATCAGGGCTTGAGACATTCTGCTGCTATTGGGATTTACATGGCCACTGGGCTTTTGTCCAGGATGTGGTTTCAAATCCTTGTCACATTATGTGTACCTGTGAGAGAGTTGTGTTTGCCCCCACAGCATCAGGCTTGCTCATAACTGTCAATTGTTTCCTTTTTTTTTTTTTTTTTTGAAGAGGTTTTGGCCAGAGGATGAGTGCACTCGCCAGAAAGACAGAGAAAGACAGAAAGCGAGAAATCACCCCCCGGGGGTTGGAGGGTGGCCACGCCGCAATCCCTTCTCCTCTATTCTCCTCTCAGGATCTTGGGTATGCATGCACATGTGCCCAGCATGAGTTTAAACCACCAGGCCCGGGACTCAAACCGTGATTGGACTACATGGGAGTCCAGTGACATAGCCACTACGCCCACTTCTGGTCCCTCAGATGTTTCCTAAATGATACATTACAATTAAAACATACAGGACCAGCAGATGGTGTAATGGTTACGTAGCTGGACTCCCACGTACTCAACTGAGGTTCTAGTCCCAGGTCCAGCAGCTTAAAACTCAAGCCAGTCACTTATGCATGTGTGCCCGAAGTCCCAAGAGGAAACTGGAGGAGAAGGGGTTGGCCATCTTCCCTAGGGGATGCTTTCTCGCTTTCTGTCTGTCTCTCTCTCTCTGGCGAGCACACATGCCCTATAGCAAAATAATGACCTACTAAAGTTTGTGAATCATTTACTTAACCTTGAACTTACTCTAGTTGGTTGGGTGGTTGCTATGTCACTCTTACCTGTGTTCCAGTATGTCTCTGTGAATAGAGGAGAGAGAAGTAAGTTACCTAGACTAATATCCTTGGAGCTATGCATATGAACCCTTGGGAATGTGTTAAACACAGGACTATCATGGGTCATATTTGTTGCTTTGGGGGAAAAGGTTAGACTCTCCCACGAAAAGACTCTGAGATAGAGATTTGCCTACAGGTGGCTTAGTGGGTCAGCCTTTCAGAGATGTCCTGAATTGAGGCTAGGAGTCCAGCACTCAAAGAATATAGCAGTATCGGCAATCATTGATCACATCCTCAGTCCTGGTACTTGTGCTGAGCCCTTCCCATGTATTCTCTTAGTTTATTCCTCACAACCTACGTACTTCATAGGCTAGTGGTATCTGTTTTACAGGTAAGAAGCTCAGATGTAGCCTAGTCACTTGGTTAGTAAGGTGACAGAACTGGGTTTATCAGTGAATTTTTGCTCCAAACCTCCATGCTATGCTGTGTACGGAGATGGTGTGGTGGGCATCAAGGAGGATGGTATTCGGGCCGAGGTTATGCTAAGGTCTTCCAGGACGATAAAGGAGAACTGACCAATTCAATAAGCACAAAGTGAAGGCTCCTGCCACCAGAAGTGTGCAATCTTTGTACCGGAGCAACTGAGAACAAGATGATTTCTTATGCCTTGTCTGAGTAGCATCAAGTCCAGAAACACATTCAGAGCGAGTGCTTCAGAGGACTGATTGAAGAAAGCAATGCCCGGCAGGTCTGTAACAGTGAAAAGCTCAGTTAAGACTTCACTATGGATAAATGTGAGCTTTGCTTTGTGTTTGTTCTGCTGATATGAAGATAGACTTTTTTCTGTTATTCCTTGATCAAGTAGATACATTAAGATTCTCTACTTCACCATAGTCAAAATAATCCAGAAGAGAAAGCAGGAGGAAGCCCATGGTCGCAGAGGACAGTCTCCCCTGTGTACAGCTTTCCCTGGCTGGCCGTGACTCCTTCCAGGGTGGTGTTGAGACATCTCAAGTTGTATCTTGGCCAGGAGAGAAAGTGATGCCTCGTTTTCTTGATGGGTGAAGCTGGTTAGTTGCAGGAGGGGACCTAGCCTGCCATTAGGCCAATGACTTTCTGGTATTTTTGTTGGCAAGGACCCCTGTGCCTTCCAATTACACTTGCAGATCTTTTCCTGTTGTTTTCTGTATGGCCAACATTTCTCTCCCGATTTAACATTCTGTTCCTTCTTCGCCCACAGAGAACTGTCAACTCTTACTCTCTTTTCCTCCAGAGATCCTTTTTGACCCTCATACTTACCCTTGCACTGTTTTTGCAGTTGAATACCACATTTCCTTCTGATGTCCAAATTATCTTTTAGCCCCAAGCATCCTTGATAAACAGAAACATGATTCCAAAGGAATCTTACCCTGAGTGTTGGTAGGATCTAAATCGGTGCTCGCAAACCCTTAAAAATACTGAGACTCTTTTCTGTTTTGAGATTGCAGTCTTGCCATACGTTATTTGTTGCATTTGAGTGGTGAGTTAACAGTTCATTTGCAACCAGCAAGGCATTGATGTCAGCCAAAGCTTTTTAAACATGAATTTTATTAAGCGAGTTCTTTGGGGACGAAGAGCGCAGCTTTCCCTAGCTTTGCAGAAGCAGAAACCAAAGTGAGCGTCGGCAGGTGGATTTGGGAACAGGCAGAGGGGCACATGTGCACTCTTGGCCTTTTCTGTTTCACTCTCATATTTCTTTGTGCTACCAGGACCGTCATGACAGCCTTATCTCAAATAAAGCCTGTTACCTCATCTCTAATTGCTTACCCAAAGGCAGGCGAGCTCTGATTTCTCCGCATTAATAAATGACACTGAAGAAGAACTGCTTTGTTTGCACTGGCTCGCTCAGGTTAACCAGTGTAGGCCCCCAGAGCTTTAGGAAAGCTTGTGCTTCCCCAGCAGCCAAGGATGATGGCGCTCTCCTCAGTCCAGAGCGGCGTTCCAGTCATTTACCTTGGCTCCCGTTCACAGCCCTGTTTTCCTGATGAAAACACGCTAGTGACCTGGGTCAGTATTTCTCTAGCTGTGGGTACTCTCTGCCCACCAGGTGAAGAGCAGCAGCCTGGTTCTGGGTGGAGGGGTGCTTCCCTGATTTCAGGGCTCACTTTCTTGACTCCCCACTGCTCACTTTTCCTTAGAACCAAGAGGCTTTCCACAAACCATTGCATGGGTTCCTGTGGCGTGTCCCTGGGTGTGAGGTAGCACTCCTGCTTCTCCTCTTTGAAGCACTATGGGAAATGGTTATGTGAATTTCATAGGTGAACGTGAGGAGAGCAGGTGTGCTGGGGGTGGGGGTCAGAGACTTGAGAGTGGCTGGTGAGTTCTGTGACTGCTTTGCCAAAGAGAGTACTCCCCTCTGGGGGAACAGCATCCGCGCTGGTAATACGTCTCTGGTAATTTAAAGGGCCCGCACACATAAGTTATTTTCTTATCTCAGAATGGTAAGCCTGTCTCCTTTTTTTTTTCTCCTCAGAATGAAATGGATGATGTGCCCTTCTTTGATATCCAACTGCCTTATGAATTGGCAATCAATATATTTCAGTATCTGGACAGGAGAGAATTAGGAAGGTGTGCACAGGTAAGCTGTCCTACACAGATGTTTAAGATGTTCCTAAATGTGTGATGAAAGTATGGGAAGCTCCTGGGTAACAGAATTTATTTCAGAGAGTGACAACTTTATGGAATTAATGAATTGGTTAGCAACTTTACTTGAAGGAAAACAGCTTTGAACTTAAAGAATTGTGTTCCAGGTCACTGTGGTGGTTTTCTTTGACGTGACACCCCTCTTTTCCCTGCAGTGTGAGTTCTGGCTGACCTGTGGTTTTGTGCTCCAGACCGACAACTCTGTGGCTGGCCTTCATTGAGATAGCTCGTGCTGTCAGCATACTCAGTTTTAATGAGAAGATGTGAACCCTCGGTTAAATCAATCCAGTTGTTAGGTTGGTAACTGAGAGTCAGCCAGTGGCCATAAAAATGAAGTCATGGCGGCCAGCAGATGGCGTAGCAGTTACGTTGCTGGACTCCTACATTGCTGACCACAGTTTGAATTGCAGACTTGGGCGCATCAGACTCATACTGGGTGCATGTGCACCCAAGATCCTGGGAGGAGAATGGAGGAGAAGGGACTGTGGTGTGGCCATATCCTCTGGGGGGTGGTGATTTCTTACTTTCCCTCTCGCTGTCTCTGTCTCTCTCGGGCGAATGCGTGTGCCTTAAGGCAAAAACCTTTACCAAAAAAAAAAAAAAAAAAATGAAGTCATGTTTTAGGTATATAGTCCAAATTACCTTTTAAACACCAGAATCCCGCTTAGTGAGGTGCCGGGCAAGTGAGGATGGAGATTGACCAAGGGAATTGCAGGTCAGCGTCACCTATCTCATGCTTACTCCGGGGCATATGCACATAAAGTGAAATGGTGGGAGATGCAGTCTGGGCTAAACTTCACTGTGTGCACAAATCATGGGGGAATCTTGATGAAATGCAAATTTGTGCTCTGGAGGTCTCATAGTCTGTATTTTAACCAGGTGGTGCTACTGTGCTTTGGTCACGCTCTAGGAGGCAAGAGTTTAAACCATTAAATTGTTCTTATGTTCTTTTTGGCCAACCATTATATTGATTTTATTAAAATTTAATTGACAAAAACTGTGTATACTTGTATGTTTTGAGGTCTTTATACGTTGTGGAGTGGCCTGAGAATGAGGCTAATTAACAAATGCATTACCTGAACATACTTAACATTTTCTTATGGTCAGAACCTAAAATCTGCTTCCTTAGAGATTTTGGATTAACGATACATGTTCATTAACTATAGTCACCATGTTGCACAGTAGATCTCTCAAACTTTCTCCTGTCTGAGTGAAATTTTATGTCCTTTGCCCAGTATCTTCCCAGTCCATGTCCAGTGCCCTCACCCACTGGTAAACACCATTCTACTTTATATTCTATGAGTTTAACTTTTTTAGCTATCACAATAAGTGAGATCATACGGTATTTTTTTTTCCTATGCCTGCCTTATTTCACTTAACATAATGCCCTCTGGGTTCATCTGTGTTGTCACAAGTGACAGATTTCCTGCCTTTTTTTTTTCTTTAAGTCTGATTAGTATTTCATTGTGTGTGTATATCACATTTTCTTTCTATTTTTTTAAAGAGAGATTTTTGCTATAGGGTGTGTGCATTTGCTGGAGAGAGAGAAAAAAAAGAGATAGAAAGAAATCAATCCCCAGGAGTGGTAGCTATGCCATAGTCCCTTCTCCTCCAGTCTCCTCTCAGAATTTTGGGCATACACTCACACATGTCTTGTGTGAGTTTTAAGTTGCTGGGTCCAGGACTCGAACTGCAGTTGACTACTTGGGAGTTTAGCAATGTAACCATTATATCATCTGCTAGTCCCTATATCACATTTTCTTAATAAACTCATCAATTCCATATCTTGGATATGAATAATGCCTCAATGAATATGGGAGCACAAATATCTCTTTGACATACTCTTTGTTTTGGATATATACCCATAACTAGGATTGCTGGATCATGTGGTACTTCCATATCTCATTTTCCAACAGACTTCCATACTGTTTTTTTTTTTTTTTAAGAATTATTTAATTTATTTGTTATTATTATTTTTTAATTTGACCAGAGAGAGAGAGAGAAAGGGAAAGTGAAAAAGCAAGCCACTGGGTCCAGGATCCAAAATGCATTGGCTATGTGAGAGTCTAGCGCCTCAACCACCATGCCACCTGCTGGCCCCCATACTGTTTTTATAATGGCTGTACTAACTTATATTCCCATCAACAGTGTGTGGGAGTTTTCTTTTTCTTTTTTGGAGAGATTTTTGCCATAGGGTGTGTGCATTTAGCAGAGAGACAGAAAAGGAGAAATCATCCCCTCAGTCAGTGTGGCTACACTGTAATCCTTTCTCCTCCTGGGATCTTGGACACGCGTGTGCACACTCACCGAATGTGAGTTTTAACCCACTGGGTCCAGGGCTCAAACCATGTTTGGCCATAATGCTATGCCACCTGCTGGCCCCAAAAGTTTGCTTTTTCTGCATGCTCTTCAACACTTACCCTCTCTTGTTGTTTTACTTATAACCATGATAATAGGTATGAAGTGGTATCTTTTTTTTTTTTTTTTTTTTTTTTTTCTTTTTTTGGAGAGGTTTTTGCTATAGGGCGCGTGCGCTCACCAGACAGACAGAGAGAGACAGAGAGATAGAAAGCAGGAAATCACCCCCCAGGGGGGATGGCCACGCCGCAATCCCTTCTCCTCCATTCTCCTCTCGGGATCTTGGGCACGCACGCACACGCGCCCGGCGTGAGTTTAAGCCACCGGGTCCGGGACTCGAACCGCGGTTGACTACGTGGGAGTCCAGCGACATAGCCATTACGCTAACTGCTGGTCCCATGAAGTGGTATCTTATTGTGGTTTTGATAAAACACATTTATCTGATAAGTAGTTTTGAATAATTTTTCATATACCTGCTGGACATTTGTATGTCTTCTTTTTTTTTTTTTTTTTTGGAGAGATTTTTGCTATGGGGCACGTGTGCTCGCCAGAGAGATAGACAGAAAGCAAGAAGTCACCCCCCAGGGGGGATGGCCACACCACAGTCCCTTCCCCTCCATTCTCTCAGGATCTTGGGCATGTATGCACACACGCCTGGCGTGAGTTTAAGCCATCAGGCCTGGGACTCGAACTGCAGCCGACTACATGGGAGTTCAGCAAGATAGCCATTACGCCAACTGCTGGTCTCTGTATGTCTTCTTTTGATAAGTATCTCTTCAGGTCTTTTGCTTATTTGAAAATTGGGTTATTGTGCTATTGAGTTTTTTGAATTCTTTGTATATTGGGTTGTTGGAAAAGTCATGAGGTGTTTTTTTTCTATGCAAAATGCATCATGACTTTTCCGACAACTCAATATTTTGAATATTAACTTCTTATCAGATGTTTGGCTTGCCAGTGTTTTCTCTCATTCTGTAGGTTGTCTTTTCACTCTGTTGATTGATTGCATTGCCATGGTGAAGCTTTTTAGTTTAATGTAATCCCATATGTCTATTTATGTAACCCCATTCATCTATTTTTGTTTTTGTTGCCTTTTTTTTCTGGGGTCATATCCAGGATAATTATTTCCCAGACCAGTATCATGGAGCTGTCTCCCTATGTTTTCTTCTAGTAGTTTGACAGTTTTGGATTGTATGTTTAAGATTTTAGTCCATTTTGAGTTGATTTTTGAGTCTGATTGCATTTTCTGTACATAGATACCTAGTTTTCCCAGCACCGTTTATCGAAGAGACTGTCCTTTAACCATTGTATCTTCTTTTTTTTTTTTTGAGAGTATTTTGCTATAGGGTGCATGCACTCTCCAGAAAGAGAGAGACAGACAGAAAGCAAAAAATCACTCCCCAGTGGGGATGGCCATGCTGCAATCCCTTCTCCTCCATTCTCCTCTTGGGATCATGGTCACACACGCGCGCACCTAGTGTGAGTTCAAGCCACCAGCTCCAGGACTCAAACCATGGTCAACTACGTGGGAGTCTAGTGATGTAACCATTACACCATCTGCTGGTCCCCACCATTGTATCTTCTTAAGCACCGTTGTTGAGAATTAATCCACCATTAATGCATTGGTTTATTTTTGTGCTCTTTATTCTGCTCCATTGGTCTTTGAGTCTGTTTTTATGATAGTACCATGCTGTTTTGGTTACTACAGTTTTGTATTGTATTTTGAAGTCAACGTGATGCCACTTGCTTTGTTCTTTTTCTCAAGATTACTTTGGATATTTGAGTCTTTTGTGGTTCCATACAAATTTCATCATTTCTTTTCATAATTTTTTTCTCTGAGAAAAATGTCTTTGGAATTTTGATAGTGATAACATTCAGTCTGTAGGTCATTTTATGTATGATGGACATTTTAACAGTATGTTACCAATTTATGGGATATTCTATTCATGTTTTCAGTTTGTTTTATCAATGTTTTATAGTTTTCAGTGTGCAGATCTTTCCTTGGTTGAATTTATTCCTACATATTGTAGTAGTAGTATTTTTTGGTAACTATTGTGAATGGAATTATATTCTTTTTTCCGAAAGAACTGCTACTGATTTTTATACTTTGATTTTGTACCCTGCAACATTACTGATTTTGTTTTTTCGTTCTAATAGTGTTTTGGTGGAGTCTTTAATATTCACTGTGTATGCAGACATGTCATCTGCAAACAGGGACAGTTTAACTTTTTCCTTTCCACTTTGGATGCCTTTTTATTTCTTTCCCTTGCCTAACTGCTCTGGCTTGCACTGCGCAGGGCTGTGTTGAATAGAAGTGATGAGAGTAACCATCCTTCTCTTGTTCCTGATCTTAGAGGAAAATCTTCCAGCTTTTTGCTGTTAAGGCTGATGTTAGCTATGGGCTGGTTACAGGTGACCTTTACTGTTGAGGTACAGTTATACCACAGTTTGTTAAAAGTTTTATTGTGAAAGGTTGTTGAACTTTGTCAAATAATTTTCCTGCATCTTTTGAGACGAACTTACGGATTTTGTGCATTCTATTAATTGGTATATCACATCTCTGACTTTCTGTTGATTTTTAAGTAAGTTAGCTGCATATATGATGACTGACCATTTGGCCTTTGACGGACAACTGTGTTCCATAGAAGACACTGGAGTATCTTTCTCCATAAATGCCAAAAAAACAACAAATTTAGTAGTTACCATTACTGTCCCTGTATTTTGGAATGTGATTTACACAGGTATTTACACCTTCCTAAGAAAGGGACCAGTAAAATGGAGTGGTAGAACTGCATGCTGAAGTCCGAAACGCCACCACAAACTTGAGTTGTGAATATTAAGGCAGTATCTGAGAGGTAAAATCGCAGTCAAATGTGAACACTGGAGCTTGCCGTCTCTGGGGCAGCCCAATCGAGATCACACATGATACAGGACAGTTCAGAGTTTCTGGTGTTAGATGATTTCTTCATGAGGCTTTTTGTTTCATCAGTTATTTTTCAACTTAAGGTGAATTTGGAAAGGTTTGTTCTTGCCACCAAGAACTTTTTTTTTTTTTTTAATGCGGAATGTTTGTCTTTAGGAAATGACGGTAATTATTTAAAGGTTAGCATTCACTTTGAAAGTGCTGAAGTGTAAACCGTGCCCAGAGCCTATCAATTGCGTTAACTAAGAGTACCTATATTGTCTTCTTTCCCCTTGGAAATTTGATTTGTTATATTCTAACTTTACACATTGGCCCAGCTCCCAAGGGTTGAAAGCAAGAGTGTAGCTAAATGAGTCCAACTCCTGGATTTCAGCCTGGTGCTGTTAGCTGAAGTCTTGGAACAGGGTCCAAAAGCGAGCTGCTTTACACAAAGTCGGCATTAGACGATAAAATCTTCACTCTTGATAGTGAGCTGCTGTTTAAGAAATCATTTCTTTTAACATTGCTTTTTGCTCTCCTGCTTTGTAGGGAGCCATGTGGCTTTCACATCTGCTGCTGGTTTTCTCATCCAAAGAGTTTATCAGCGAAAGATAGAATCTGGTGGAAGAAGAGATCCCCCTTTTGGTACAGCGAGGCTGCATTTCAGGGTAGATTGGTTATGCTGGTGAGATTATTCTGCAGGTGTGAACAGTTTAATTTGCAGCACAGTAATCCAATTGTCCACCAGAATTCTTCCCTCTTTGGTCAGTTGGGATTTTAAAAATTTTAGTTAATTTTTTGGGTAGTTGTTAATCTCGTTTTTAGAGCACATGTATAAGAATAGAAGATATTCTTAAACAGAACTCCTTTAATATGCAGTGGCTAAGTGGCTATAGTCTGTGAAGCCAGGATTTTTTTTTTTTTTTTTTGAGAGGTTTTTGCTATAGGGCACGTGCGCTTGCCAGACAGACAGAGAGAGACATAGAGACAGAAAGCGAGAAATCACCCCCCAGGGGGGATGGTCACGCCGCAATCCCTTCTCCTCCATTCTCCTCTCGGGATCTTGGGCACGCACGCACATGCGCCCGGCGTGAGTTTTAAGCCACCGGGTCCGGGACGCGAACCGCGGTCGACTATGTGGGAGTCCAGCGACATAGCCATTACGCTAACTGCTGGTTCCCAAGCCAGGATTTTTAATAGAGCTTTTACATGATGATGACAACTGATGGCCAGTAATTTGTAGAATTGGCGTTGCTTCCCCACTCATTAAAATGAAACCCAGAAAGTAATAAAAATAAGTAGCATTTTTATTTGTTTCTCATGGTGTTTTTATTTTTGAAACATTGAGAAAGTCCTTCTGTTGAATGGACGGCCCTGCTGCTTTATGATCTTATTTTAGAGGGAACTTGTTCTCTCTGTTCCTCTCCGACTCTCTTTCTCTGTTTTAATCTAGGCGCCTTGGGATTTTAGTGAAGTTGGGCCAGTTATGTGGAATTGGCACCGTGAGCTATATGTATGCCCTTGGAGGAAACCTGTTTGCTTAGATCTTTTTGCCAAATTGGTAACTGACTAGCAGTCAGGGCCCCTGATGCGGGGGGAGGGAGCTTTCTAGATTTCATTATGCCACAAACTGTGCTGGAGAACTGATTTCACTCCGACTTTGCTTCCTTCCCACCTCCCTTCTTTCGGAGGCTTCCTGTTTTCAGTCCTAGAATTCTATGGCATCAGCCTGGGGCCTCTGTGTACTTTTCCCCCTTGTGTACTTTCGAAGCCGACCTCTTCGGCTTCTTGCTATCAGTACTTGTCCCTCGAGGGACCTAGTAGCTCAGTGGGAGTGTTTTACGGTGAAAGGTCTTGAAGACACAGTGGCTTTTGAGTAAGCAAAGTTACTCGTTCAACAGCTTTAGCATTTTCCTATTTATTATTTTATGTTCATCTTCTTCTGTGCCCACAGGATTTCTGGCACTTCAAAGGACAATCATTTTTAAGTGGATCACAGTGACAAAATTGTCAATTTAAAAATTACAAATTTGTTTGGGTTTAAGAGTAAGTAAGTCTGCAGTGTTACAACGTGAATAATTGTGAAAAGGGGAGGGTTTTTAGATATTTACCAACATTGAGAGGGAGAGCAAGGGAGAACACAGGAGGAGGAGGAGGAGGGCAGGGGTGGGGGAGAGGGGTATTTTCAACAGGGTGTTACAGTCCCAGCCTCCCAGTTACTTATACAGGGGCACACGGCCACACCCGGCCTCTCCAGGTGGGTTCAGGATACAAACCCAGGCTTCCAGTGTGGCTCTAGCCTCTCTCAGAGGTGCCTTACTGTATGTGTCTCTGTGACTGGGCCCCAGTATTCATTTTAATATTTATTCACATTTAAAATATTCAGAAATTAACAGGAGGCTGCAAACAGTAGAACACGGAGAGATCCCACGTATCCTTTCCCCCCGTTTCCTCCACAGAGGATGTCTTGTATAACATTGCCAGAACCAAGAAACTGACCTTGGTATAATCTGTAATGCTTATTCAGATCTCAGCGTTTACCTGCATTTGTTCGTGAGGTTAGTTCTCTGCACCTTGATCACATGTGTGGGTTTGTGTGACCACACCCAGTCAACGTACAGAGCACGCATTGTGTGACCTCATGCTGTGTGACCACAGGCCCCTGGCCCCCCAGCCCTATCCCTGATCCCTGGGGACCACTAATCTCTTTTCCATCTATGTAATTATGACTTTTTGTTTGCAATTTTTAAACGTATTTTGTACGTTTTCTAATGCGTCTTTTTTTTTTTTTTTTTTTAAGGAGAGTTTTTGCTGTAGGGCATGTGCACTTGCCAGAGACACAGAGAGAGATGGAGAGAAAGAAAGAGAGAAATCACCCTCCAGGGGGATGACCACTTTGCAATCCCTTCTCCTCTCTTGGGATTTTGGGTATGCACACACACATGCCTGGCATGAGTTTCAAGCTGCCCAGTCTGGGAATTGAACTGCGTTTGGCCATGTGGGAGTTCACCATAACCACTAAGCCACCTGCTGGCCCCTCTAATATGTTACTTTAGAGATATAGCTGTACAGGTAGCAATGCCATGTTTCTCAAATAAAAGGCAGAAGAATGTGCATGCAGAAACCAGGAAAAGAGTGGAGCTACAGAGGTAAAAAAGAGATTTATGGTGAAACTAGTGAACAAGAAGTAGAAGTAATAGTTGAGGGGGCCAGCCAGATGGTGTGCTAGTTAAGGTGAGTGGATCCCATGTGAGTGGCTGGATGGCTTGAGTCCCAGACCCAGGTGTGTGCTTGCATGCCCAAAACCTCAAGAGGAGAGTGGAGGAGAATGGATTGTGACATGATCATCCTAGAAGATGCAAGATGCTTTCTCATTTTTTCTGTCTCTCTCCAGTGAGCACAAATGCATTATAGCAAATTTAAAAAAAATAGTGATATCAAAATAAGTAACTTCAGAACTAAAGCTCACTGTATTAGATTATGATATTTCAAGGTTTAGGGAAAATGTGATCTTAGGGTCTTCCCAGATATACACATAGGAGATAATAAAAGCCAAGTGTTTATAGCAAAGGTCTATGATCGTAAGTCTCTGAAAGTCAGGGATCTGTAGCCAAGCAAGGTTGAATTGATTTCCATGGCAGAAATGCTTCTTCAGTCCTGTGGTTGCTGGTAGGGTACCCTCAATTTGTAACTTCCTCTTCTGCCACCAAACTTCTCTTTCAGGGAGACATGTGGAAGGTTTGTGGAGGCTCAAGACTCGGGCAACCTCAGGAGTTCCTTTAAGTTCTCCTGGTCCCCATGGCTGTCTCCTTTAAGACTTGGTTTAGGGAAAGGCAAAAGCAACTCTAGAAAATGGGTCAGGAGCTGATGGAACAAGATGGCAAAATACTGATAATCACCAAACCGAGTAACGGGTACTTGGGATTTTGTTTTCTCTAGACAGGGTCTCGCCATGTCATGACCCTCCTGCCTCAGTGCCAGCTGGGACTACAGGTGTGTGCCATTACATCTGGATCTTTTTTAGAGAAGGTCTCATTGTGTTGCCCAGGCCAGCCTGGGGGTTACTGTCCTCTAGCATCAGCCTTCCCAAGGCACTGGATTACAGGCGCAGTCACTGCACTTGGCATTGAGGTTGGCCCTGGAACTGAGCCTGGGCCGCCCATGTGGACCCAGCCTGCAGAGAAAAGCAGCTTAGCTTAGGCCTCTGCATCTGGGTCAATTTGGGAGTTCTTTATACCGTTCACTTCCCTTTTTCCTCTCTCCTAGGAGAGAGAGAGACAGAAACATAGGCAGAGAGATGGGCTCCCTCTATCAGACCTTCATGCCGTGACCCGTGTCTCAGCCAGTCCAGATCACAGGCACACGTGCACACGCCCAGCATCGTTAACTGTATTTTTGTGTGCTTGAAACTTTCCATAATTAAAAAATTAAAAGGAAAAGCAGTTAGCATAATGGCTATGTCACTGGACTCCCATGTAGTTGACCGTGGTTCACGTCCTGGACCCAGTGGCTTAAAACTCATGCCGGGCACGTGTGCGTGTGTGCCCAAGATCCCGAGAGGAGTACGGAGGAGAAGGGATTGTGACATGGCCATCCCCACTGGGGAGTGATTACTCGCTTTCTGTCTTTCTGTCTCTCTCTGTCTGTCTGGCGAGTGCACGCGCCCTATAGCAAAAAATCCTCTCCAAAAAAAAAAAAAAAAGGGACCACAAGCCAAGGAATGTGGAAGCCTCTAGAAGCTGGAAAAAGTAAGCAGACAGCCCTGTGAAGCCTCCAGAAAGGGACTCCCATGTGTTTGGCCTGAGCAGGCCTCCAGGCCCGCTAGCAACATTTGATTTTAGACTTCTGGCTTCTAGAGCTGTAAGAGAGTAACTTTGTGTTGTTTTAAGCCAGTCAGTTTGTGGGTGATTGTTAGAGCAACAATAGGAAACTAATACAGGGGTGTAGTAAGCAGAGGTGAGTAAGAGGAGACATGGCCAGAATGAAAGGCATTTCATGCATTAAAAGAATTTGGTTTTATTTTGAATGAGAGTGGAAGCTTTGGGAGGGTTTTGAGCAAAGGAGTGATAGTCTTTTTGTTGGTTTGTTTTTTTTTTTTCAAATTGCTATAAGGCCCCTGTGCTCACCGGAGACAGAGAGAAAGTGAGAAAGCACCCCCAGAGGGGATGGCCATGACCACATCACAGTCCCTTCTCAGACTCACTCTCCTCTCGGGATTTTTGGGCACAATTCACCTGGCATGCTTTTTAAGCGACTAGGTCTGGGACTCAAACTGCACAGTCAGCCATTGGGATGCAGCTGCCTTAACCATCACGCCACACCACCTGCCTGGCCCTGGCTTACATTTTAGAAGGGTTCATTTGCCTGCTGTGTGGAGAATAGACTGGAAAGGGACAGGGAACAACAGGGAGACCAGTTAGACAGCTACTGAAGTAACCCCAGGAAGAGGTGGTGGTGCTTGGACCAGAGATGTACCAGTAGAAGTGAACAGAGGTGATGGTTGGATAAGGGACAGAGAGAGTCAGTAGGGACTCCCACGTGTTTGGACTGAGCAACCGGAGGAGTGAGGTTGCCATTCACTGTCAAGGAGAACACCGTTATGAACACGTTTGGGGAAAGATCAGTAGTTGGATGTGAGACAGAAGGTGAGTGGTTGGTTGGCTCTGGCCCGAAGATAAAAATCAGAGCACACTGACAGTGTTCAGAGCCAGGAAACTGAGCACGTCAAGGAGATGAGTGTACGTGGGGATGGGGCTTGGGGATTGAGCCCTAGCACCCACGTCGGTTAAAGACAGTGGAGATGAGGTAAGGGCTGCCTAAGGAGGCAGAGGAGTTACTTGTGAAGTAGGAGGAAGGCCCAGTGCAGAGTCCCTGGAACCAAGGGATCAACGCTTTCTGGGAGGAGAAAGTGACCAAAAATGTTAAGTGCTACTTTTTGTCAAATAACAGGCTGAAAAGTGATCATTGGATTTGGCAACCTGGAGGCCATTGGTGACCTTGACTGGAATGAGTGATATGGTGGGGTCAAAAGCAAACAGGGATGTCTGTGGCACAGCCGTATTCAAGAGAAGTTGGATCTCACATGGCGACGACCATGGGTTGAATCCACGGCCTGGTCAGCCTGAAACACACTGGGCGAGCGTGTGAGTGCCCAAGATCCGACGGGCTAGCGGCCTGGAGGAAGAGGATTGCTGTGTGATCAGAGCCTGCGGAGGGTGGCTCTCTCTCTCTCACGTGTGTGCATGTATTCTGTTACAAGTAAATTTAAAAACCAAGTGGGAAGACAGCAGATTGAGATAGTGAGTTCATGGGACCACAGGGGGCATTGGGGATAAGGCGCTGGATTCCTACTTGGCCGACCATGGTTCAAGTCTCAGGCTTGGCGGCTTACTTTCTCACTTTCTGTTACTCTCTGGCTGAGTACACATGTCCTATAGAATATTTAAAAATAATAATAAACTAATTTTTTTTTTAAAAAAGAAATAGTTTATATAGTGCTGCCTGTGTAAGGCACATCCTCTGTAGCAGACTTGGTATGTGCATGTGTGAATAGAACAATGACACTTTCCCCCATTGTGAGCCTCACTGGTAACCCTAATCCAGGCAGAGCTAATAAAGCTAATTTTTGAGCCAAGAGCTTGTTTTAATTTTTTTCCCCCTGCAATTCACAGTGGTGCTATAAAGCAAAATGCTGGAGACACATTTATTAGCAAATTCTTGCAGCTGAGGCTCACTCAGTGGGACTTTTACCGAGCAGGGCCGTTCCAGTTCTAGTGTATTAAAGAAGGGCCGTTGGCCTTGGAAAATTCAGGCTTGTAAACTTGCTAGATTTACTATAATGTAAGAAATCAGCACAATTAGAAAGGTTTCCTTTCGCTGGAGTCCTTTAAAGTTTGCTTGTGAAAGTATAGGTAGGTCTTTTTCTTGTTTTTTTCCTTCAGAATTAAATTCTTAAAGCCTGTCATATTTATTCTCCTTTAAAAGAAGAAAAACATTCATCCTTTGGAAATTATTGGTGCATTTCTGTTTTTACTGCCTAATTACAGGTACAGTTCTCATGCCTTTTTGGGAGGAATTCTCACCTCTGCTTTTTCTAAATCCTTCAAAGAATTTTTTTTTAAAGAATTATTTTAGTTAACATTTTAATTAATTTTAGTTTGACCAGAGGCGGGGGCGGGGGGGTGGGGAGACAGAGACAGAGACAGAGAGAGAGGGAGAGAGAGAGAGAGAGAGAAAGTGAGAAAGCTAGCCGCCAGGTTTGGAACTCAAACTGTGGTCGGCCATACGGGAGTCTAGCACCTTCAACCACCACACCACCTGCTGGCCCTGAGATTGTTTTGTTCATTTTTCAGGAGTTAAACTTTGTCCTGAATATTATTTTTTATAGAATAAGCCCTGTGATCTGGGGTTAGTTATGTAGATGCACCAAAACATCAACTTTTTGTTCTAGTTTTTTTCACCCTATAACCGTATCGTATAAACTTCAGGTTGTGTTACTTAAAACAACATAGCATTTTTCTTGAAACTAGTATAAAAATGTGCTTTCAGCTTCCAATTTACTTATTTATTTTTTTAAGTTTATCCACTTCTTTGCATGAGAGAGAGGGAGAGAGCGGCACTCCCAGGGTCTTCGTGCCACAGTCCTCTCCTAGCCTCAGCCACCAGGATCACGGGCACGTGTGCTTGGTGCCTTCAGGGAAGTGTCTGGATACAGGCTCACAACCTCCCCACGTCGGTCAGCCTCTCAGAGCGTTTACACCATTGTCTGTCTTCCTGCTCTCAAGTTTTTAAAATCTGTGACCGTATCGTACAAATTTCAGGTTGTGTTATTGAAAACCATTTGGAATTTTCCTTGAAGCTGATGTGCAAATCTGCTCTCAGCTTCTGAATTATTTTTTTTAAGCTTCTGAAGTTTTTAAGATTCGACATATTTGAGACTTCCTGAAAATCCCACTGAGAAGTTTGTCCTGCTGATTCAGAGGCTCCATCTAGCGAAAAGTGCCCTTGCAGTTCCTTTTTGGAATGTGGAAATGGAAAGACATACTCCCCTCTGCCCACTGTTAGAGCCAGTCTTATGATCCAAGCTGACTGTGAGGGCAGGAACCAACACTTTCCCCTGTAGCCTCCGCAACCCTGGGAAAGCAAACCCCAATATAGACACGTCCATGGGTGTGTCTCACACACAAAAAGTCAGCCCAGCAGGTCGAGGTGGAAAGTGGACGAGAATTGCTGGTCTTAGTGCCCAGTTTGTAGTGGGCACCCAACACGTGTCCTAACCGATTGGCCAGTAACCCACATTTGTGTTCTTGGCAGTGGCTTCTGTAGACCATTAGGCTGCTGAGACCTCCTTGCAAGAAGAGATCAGGAGCAAAATAAGTTCAGGAAGTGTCGTCTTACATCCCCTTCTTGGAAATAAGCAACATGACAGTCTATTAAAGACTCTGAGCACCCAAGAATCCTACTTAGTTTTATTTAAGCTAGTGTTGTCTAAACTCATTTTGACCATGGAATGCTTTTTTAAGGAACTTGGTAACACCCTAAGGAGCTGTTCTACTGAATATGCTTTTGGGGCATGTTAGTCTTTGTAATGAAATAACAACTACACTAATGTGACCTCGTAGCTGTGCCCAGTCTTTGGTTTGGTGGTTACATTTCATGACTTTTACATTTTATGTTTTATCATTTTTACCCCCCCCCCCAAAAAAAAAGGCTCATGTATCCCCAGGGTAAGAGTAAAATGCTCTTGGGGCCGGCAGGTGGAGTGCTGGTTAAGGGCACTGGACTCCCACATGGCCGACCATGGTTCAAGTCCTGGACCTGGCAGCTTGCTTTCTCACTTTATCTTTCTCTCTCTCTCTTGCTCTCTCGCTCTCTCACTCTGTCCTTCTCTGGTCAAACTAAAATGAATGAATAAATAAATAAAGGTAAATAATTCTTAACATTTCTTAAAAAATGTAAAGTGCTCTGTGTTGATTTAATACCATCTGCCTTCAAGAACTTTAAGGGTCTAGGTATACCCTCTTACACCTTATTTAATCCTGAATTCCAGGGGTCTGTTAGGGGATGTACTCTGCTTTGGAGCTACTTGAATTGTGGCCTGGTTCCATCACAGCTGATGTCGGTCTATCCATATCTGAGCTTCGTGACGGCCTAGTGCTCAGACTCGCTCTGGCACAGACAGATGGACAGACACCACTCGAATGTCATGGGTAGGCTCAGCTGTGGATGACACATGCCAAAAATAAAACCACGGTGTTCCGTCTAGTCAAAATTGGAGCTCCAGTGTTATGGAGTCATTATCTCATTCTTTATTGCTTGACCACTTATGATCAGATGAGGGTTTGTTTCCCTGAGCCCTTAAGGCGAAGACAGAGAAGTGTGGGATGACTGTGGTTAAGTGGATTTGTAACTGATGCTGTGGCCATGCCCAGCGTGGGCTGCCTAATGGATCCATGTCAGCCTGAAGGGTGGGCTCCAGTGGTTTGCCTCAGCCCCATGCTGGTTAACTTTTTTTTTTTTTTTAATAATTAAGACATAAGGCCCACAGACCATATTTTACAGATGACTTATGGGTAGAAGAAGTAGCTAACATAATGGATGACAGAATCGGGATTCAAATACAATCCAAGGAGACTGAGACACTGGGAGATGGGCAGGTAATGAAGTGCGATTTATTGTCAAACGGATAGAAGGTTTGTTTAGATGAAAAAATAATACTGTCAGGCCAGCAGGTGGCATGCTGATTAAGGTGCTGGACACTCCCATGTGGCCGACCACTGTTCAAGTTCTGGACTGGGTGGCTGGCTTTCTCAATTTCCCTCTCTGGTCAAATTAAAATAAGTGAATGAATAAATAAAATAATTCTTTTTTTTTTTTTTTTTTTTTTGAGAGGTTTTTTTGCTATAGGGCGCGTGCGCTCGCCAGACAGACAGAGAGAGACATAGAGACAGAAAGTGAGAAATCACCCCCCAGAGGGGATGGTCACGCCGCAATCCCTTCTCCTCCATTCTCCTCTTGGGATCTTGGGCACGCACGCACACGCGCCCGGCGTGAGTTTTAAGCCACCGGGTCCGGAATGCGAACCGCGGTCGACTACGTGGGAGTCCAGCGACATAGCCATTATGCTAACTGCTGGTTCCCAATAAAATAATTCTTTAAAAAAATAAAATACTGTGAAAGTAAGAAGTGGGACTTTTTTTTTTTTTTAACATAGTTTGTTTACAAAGACTCCAAAGAATGATAAATACTAAACTGAGATCACTGTTGGGGGGAACAGAATGTGAACAGTGAGAGATAAACAGAAGTTTTAAGCTTTCTAGGGATACCCTCTTTTTTTCTTTTAGGTTTTTGCTATAGGGTATATGTGCTCACCAGAGAGAAACAGAGGAAGGGAAAGTGCGAAATCACCCCTGAGGGGGTGATGGTCATGCCACAATCCCATTTCCTCTGTTCTCCTCTTGGGATTTGGGGCATGCATGCACACGTGCCCAGCATGTTTTTCTTTCTATTTTTTGAGAGAGATTTTTGCTACAGGGTGCATGCGCTCATGAGAGGAACAGAGAGAAAGATGAGGAGACAGAAAGCAAGAAATCACGCCCTGGGGGAATGACCTTGCCACAGTCCCTTCTCTTCCATACTCTTCTGGGGATTTTGGGCACACACGCACATGTGTCAGATGAGAGTTTCAAGCCACTGGGTCCGGGACTCAGAACTGATCAACTGCGTAGGAGTCCAGCGTCTATGCCATCTGCTGGCCCCACCCAGTGTGTTTTTCAAGCTGCAGTCCAGAAATCAAACCAGAGAGTCAGGTGTGTGGGATCCAGCACCATGCCATCTGCTGATCCCACAGTATTTATTTCTTAAGCAGGGTAGCAAGTCTGTAGGTGTTTATAATATTTTTATAATGTCTTCTCTGCCTTAAATATTTAATAAACAGATTCCAAAAGCTTTAGCGAACCACTAGTCAAGTGGCCATGATGACATATCTGCAAGTAAAGAGGCAAACTAATGTCTACAATCCCTCTGTTCATGGCACTAAGAGCCCATATTACTGCTCAGTCCTGAGGGCCACATCTGAAGAGGGACAGCATAAATGCATCCAGAGAGTGATAGGAATGGCAACTAGTCCTATGACAAATAGTTGGAAGAAGTAGGAAATACTCAGATCAGTGAAAAAATGACTAAGGAAAAATATGATGACTGTCTTGAGCTATTTGAGAGACTGCCAGGTAAAAGAACACATTACTTCTTCAAAGGGGCAAAATGGGTAGAATTAATTTTCTTCATGGTGGAATGAAGCACTTTCTAGTAGGCTGCCTTGCGGCACATCAGACTGATTTGGGAGATCAGCTCTCCACTAGAAGCATTGCAGGATTGCTTTCACCCTCCAAAGAGATTCTGTAAAGAGTCTTCTTGCAATGACAAGAGGTACCTAATTGATCTCCAAGGATCTCCCCTCTCCGCCTTTATAAAACTTTTTTATTTTTTCAGTCACTGTACATCACTTAGCTTGTAAAGTGAATTTACCCAACATGAATTCACCGCATACCAGTCCAGTCGAGGATACTATACACGTTATCATCAACAGGTGATAATCCATTTCCGTGTCTCATAAGTGTCTCACCTCTATTTTTCTCCTAATTTCTTTCCTCACACTCTCCCCTTCTCCCACCCTCTTCCCACACTGTCTCCAGCATCCATAACCATTTTCCATGCTTCTCCATCCTCTAATCTTTCAGTTTCCCCCATCGAGTGTGGACAGTCAGTATGTATTAAGTGAAGACATACAGTGTCTCTCTTTCATAGCCTGGCTTGCTTCACTCAGCAGTAAATCTTCCAGCTTATATTTGTCCACTTTCTATCAGAAGCCAAGGTCTTTTTTTTAATGGCTGAGTAGTATTCTATAGAATATATGTGCCAAACTTTTTCAATCCATTCATCTGTTTGTGGACATCTAGGTTGGTGCTTTGTCTTAATTGTGAATAATGTTGCAGTAAACATAGATGTGCAGTAATTTTCCAGCTGAACGTTCTCCTGTCTTTTGGGTAGATACCCGGGAGTGGAATTGCTGGATCAAATCATAGTTCTATTTACAGATCTTTGAGGAACCTCCATATTGTTCTCCACAGTGGTGGGACCAATTTAGATTCCCACTAGCAGTGAGGAAGTTTCATCTTTCACCACAGCCCTACTAGCACTTACCTTTTTTTTTTTTTTTTAATCTTTGCCATTCTGATGGGCTAGGTGGTATTTCATTGTAGTTTTGATCTGCATCTCTCTTTTGATGAGAGATGAGTGTTTTTTTAATATGATCTTGCCTATTCGTATGTCTTCCATAGAGAGTTGTTTGTTCAGCTCATTTTTCCATCTTTTAATTGAGTTGATCATTTTTTTTTGGGGGGGGGGTTAAGCAGCTTGAGTTCCCTGTGTATTCTGGTTATCAGTCCCTTATCTCAGGCATAGTTTACAAAAACGTTCTCCCATTTTGAGAGTTGTCTGTTCACACTAATTACTGTGCAGAAATTTTTTAATCTGATACAATCCCACTTGTCTATTTTGGGGATTATTGCCTATGCTTTGCAGGTCTTATTTAAGAGTCTTTGCCTGTCCCAATGTCTTCCAGAGTTTCCTCAATGTTTTCCACCAGTAGTTTTATAGTTTGAGGTCTTCCCTTCCCCCCTTTCTAATGCCAGAGAGCATGTGCATGCTCTGGGGAGGGGAAGGAAGAGAGGAGAGAGAAAGCGCCCCTCAACACCCCCCCCACCACCACCACCAGTCGGGTCTGGTTATGCCACAATCCCTTTTTCTCTATTTCTTCTTCCTGTCAGAATCCCGGGCAGGTGTGCACACACAACTGGCGTACTTTTTAAAAAGCCACCAGGGCTGAGATTTGAACTGCGGATGGCGGTGTGGGATGTAGCTCCCTCTAGATGGCATTTAACTACTGTGCTACTATGTAGCCTTCCAAGGGCCCTCCTAATTCTTCAGTCTCTAAACTGTTGAAGGCTTGAGCCAGTGTGACACCTTTAGCATCACAGTGTAATTCTTTGATTCAGAAAAAACGATAAAACCTTGCTACCTGTTTATGCTACCTGGCCTAACTTCGGATGCAGTCAGAATCGCTTTGATGTGATTCTGGCTGAGTACAGTATTGTAATAATGATCACTTTTGGTACATGGTTTGCATGAGATGGAAAGTCAGACATTTTGAGAATTAGACAAGCTGAGTTCTTAAATTTTGACTATTCTTGTTATTTTTTTAGGGAGATTTTTGCTGTAGGGTGCGTGTGCTCGCCAGAGAGAAAGTGAGAAATCACCCCCAGGGGGCTATCCATGTCACAATCCCTTCTCCATTCTCCTCTTGGGATTTAGGGTATGCATACACAGTGTGAGTTTTAAGCTGCTGGGTCTAGTACTCGAACCGCGGTCAGCTATGTGGGAGTCCAGCAATGTAGCCATTACACCATTTGCTGATTCTGACTAATTTTTGCTTCATGTGTTTTAGCCTCTTCCTATATGTCTTATGTCTTTTATGCTCCTTTGTGCCTTCGTCACTGTTGTCTTTTGTGTTACAAATTTTCTAGTATGCCATTTTGATTTCCTTGTTTCTTTTACAGTATTTTAAAAGTTATTTTCTTTTTTTTTTTTTTTTTCTTTTTTTGGGAGAGGTTTTTGCTATAGGGCGCGTGCGCTCGCCAGACAGACAGAGAGAGACAGAGAGATAGAAAGCAGGAAATCACCCCCCAGGGGGGATGGCCACGCCGCAATCCCTTCTCCTCCATTCTCCTCTCGGGATCTCGGGCACGCACGCACACGCGCCCGGCGTGAGTTTAAGCCACCGGGTCCGGGACTCGAACCGCGGTCGACTACGTGGGAGTCCAGCGACATAGCCATTACGCTAACTGCTGGTCCCAAAAGTTATTTTCTTAATGGTTACCCTGGAGATAACAATGAACATCGTTATTTAAAGTAATCTGGTTTGGATTGATACCCACTTAGTTCTAATGGACCAAAACCCCTGCTCTAATGTATCTTCCTTTCGTGTATGTTGGTGCACTTGGATGGTGTTCTGCATGTCTCTGAGGATTTTATCTGTTCGTTTTCTTCAATTTTTGTTGTTGTTTTGGGTTTTTTAAACTTGGACTGGATAATCTCAACCGACCTGTCCTTACATCTGCTGATTTTTCAAGCCTGAATTTGTAACTAGCCCCTCTAATGAATTTTTCTGTTTCATGTACTGTACTTTTCAACTCCAGAACTTCTATTTTTTTTTAATTCCATCTCTTTATTAGTAGACTGTATTTGCTCTGATATGGTTCTTATACTTTACATTATTCTGTTAGGTTTGCTTTCCTTTAGCGTTTTGGACGTATGTATAATAGCTGACTTAAGATCTCTGGCAAGTCCAGTGGCTTAACTTCCTGAAGGACAGTTTCTGTTGATTGCTTCCCCCCCCCCCCCCCACTTTCCTGTTTCTTTGTAGGGCTTGTAATTACTGGTTAAAAACTGATGAGTAGGAGCCAACAGATGGTATAATGGTTACATTGCAGGACTCCCATGTAGTCAACCATAGTTCAAGTCCTGGACTCGGTGGCTTAAAACATCAGGTGCGTGTGCACCCAGAAATCCCGCGAGGAGAATGGAGGAGAAGGGATTGCAAGCTTGGCCATCCCCCTGGGGGTGATTTCTTGTTTTCTGTCTTTCTGGCAAGTTCCTGTGCCCTACAGTAAAAATCTAAAAACAAAACCAAATAGCCTGACATGTGAAATAATAACATGGCCGTTCTGGAAATCAGTTTCATTCCTCTACAGTTTGTTACTGCTGTTTGTTGTTTTTACTGTTGCTACTGTTTATTTAGTGACTTCTCAGGATTGTTACTCAAGTTTGTATTCTTTGTCCTATGTGGCCACTGAAGTCTCTACTTGGTTGGCTTGGTGGCTAGCTAGTGATAGGACAGAAGTTTCCTTACACGTGCTGCGGCAGTAAGCAAGCGCCTTGGCTGGGGTGCTCTCTGTATGTTGGGGCACTCCTTCACTGGCCCAGCAGTTCAGGACCCTGCCTTAGCCTTCGCTTCCTGCTGGTGCAGAGCCGCAAGGTCAGCCAGATTGGAGAGATCAGAGCTTTCTCAGGTCTTTACTGGACATGTGCATGGCCTTATACATACACATGGCATTCTAGACTCTTGGAAATATATCAAAGCCTTTCAAAGCCCCTTATGGACATCCCATTCCCGTTTTTCCATTTAAGTTTTTTGGTCAGCTGCTTATTGGCCAGCCAGCTGGGAATGCCATCTCAGGCAGTTACAGTGTTAAACAGTTGCTCCATTTTGTTTTGGACAAATGCCCTGGAGATAAGACCGAGAACTTACATAAAGACAAGTCTCAGGAATAGAGATTTCCAGCAGGATGCCAGACAAATCAAATGGTGATCATTCTCTGGGGTTGGATTTTTAGGGAGCTCTAAACCTATCTAGTTCCTCCAGTGGCTGCTAGGCTGTTGTTTTTTTACAGCAGCCGTTGTTGGAAGTCTGTCAGTTTTTATGACCACTGTGGAGCTGGAGGAGGAGATGGGATTAGTACAAGTTAAAATAATTCAAAGATCATTGTTTTTACTGAAATTCGGCCATTAAAAAAAAAGTTCTTTAGAATATTGTAAGCCTTGAGACCAGGAGTTGGCGGAATGGCCGTGTCGCTGGACTCCCATGTAGTTGACTGCGGTTCGAGTCCTGAACCTGGTGGCCTAAGTTCACACCGGGTACATGTGCCTGCCCAAGATTCCGAGAGGAGAATGGAGAAGAGTTTGTGGTGTGGCCATCTCCTCGGGGGATGATTTCTCATTTTCTGTCTCTCTGTTTCTCTCTTTCTTTCTGGAGACCACACACACCCTACAGCGAAAGAAAAAAAAAAAGAAAACAAAAAAACTATCAAAAAAAAAAGAATATTACAACCCTTTAATTAATTCCCAGAGTTCTAAAAACATTGATTGTGACAGTTTTTGGCAGTATTCTTGTTGCCGTTATGGAAAAGCAGATTTTCAGAGGTCTTTACTTTGGTATCCTGAAAGTTAACTCCCTGTCGGTCAGTGCTTCGTCTGCGGAAGGCACCCTGGTCCGCTGTGCGTGTGCCATGCACATTCCATATGTTCTAATTGCGTCTCATGCTCTCTCTGCTTGTCTCTGTCTTTGATGTCTCGGTGGGGCCCTCGGGGAGTGTAAAAGAGCAGAGGTCACCCCTCTCACTTTTTTAGAAGTGAGTTTCAGTCTTAGGATGGGCAGCAAGAATTGAGCACCTGATCGTGATCCAAGACGCACCGCAGACCCTCCGTGGTATTGCTCTGTCGGGTCGGTTTCTCACCTTGCAGGCAGAGCACGCGTTTGCAGACTGGCCAGCTTCAGCCTTTGTCCTGCAATAAAGTAATCCGCTCGTCCCCTAAATTAGAGTTGGAAAATAAAACACTACTAGCTAATACCACCATTTCCTCTGGATACTGTTGGGAGTTTAAATTTAGGCCAGACATAACATTAATTTCTCTATGTAGGATCTTTTTTTTTTAATCTGTACATTTAAAATCCGAGTTCTCACATGTAATATAAATTTGAATGTCTTATATAACCAGAAATATGAGTTATGAGTGTTCATTTTATTACAACCATAAATTCAGATGCCATAATTTCCAGTTTTTAAGAAGGAAAATACAAGCGTTTTTGGTAAAAAGTAGAGAGTTTGTATTGAAAAGCTGCATATGTAGATAATTGCCACAGTAAAGCTTCTTTGTGTTGTCTTTTTTTGCATTTTATGTATTTTTGTGTGTATTTTTTCCTCTTACCTGTTAGATAATAATTTAACCAAGTCATTTAAAATGTGACATTACATGGTGGTACAACAGTTTTGAAAGCTTGAGAGATAAAACTGGAAACATTTGCTCGTATTTTTTATTTATTTATTTATTTTTACCTCAGAGTGTTTTGTTAATGAGACATTTTATACTGCCATAAACCCAGGGCAATCATATAGGTGTTGATTGATTTTTGGACGGCGAGGGACTTCTCTAATTGCAGAACTTGACGCTTGTGTCACTTGTGCTGTTTTAGGTGAGCAAGACATGGAAGGTGATTGCGGAAGACGAGGTGCTGTGGTACAGGCTGTGCCAGCAGGAAGGGCACCTTCCCCAGAGCAGCATCTCCGATTATTCGTGCTGGAAGCTCATCTTCCAGGAGTGCCGAGCCAAGGAACACATGTTAAGAACCAACTGGAAGGTAGGCGGCGGCCAATATCATTACCTGTAGGATAGCTCGCTAGAGCTCGGGCTCCGAGCCTCCCACCGCAGCCTGGCTAATTGCCAACAGCCAAGGGAGGGGGGTGCCGAGCAGCCCCTTCAGCTGTCGGCCACTTACCACACGTTTTGTTCTCCACCTGAGTATCTGCCCGTTTCCAACCACAAGATTCAGGCGCATCGTCTGGCTCCCCAGGAGAGGAGGAGAGAGATTGGCTTGCCAGTGTCTTCCCGTCTGATGGTCAGGGTGGAGGGAGGAGCATCAGTGCAGCCCTGTCACTGTCACCAACTCTCAAGGGTCCGGGTTGGGTCCTTGGAAGCGAAATCACCATGTGCATATGAAGAAGGAGCTGAAAATGCCACTCCCAGTAAACGCAAAAGAGAGATGATCGCATCTCAGAGTACTGTCTTCTCTTCCCTCACATAACCTATTGGCTTGCTTCCATAACAGTTATCACTTCAGAATCTCTACAGAAATATTAGATCTCACAGCTAGAATTTGCACAGCGAAGTGTTTCTCCAGGAGATAACTGTCGAGAGCTGTGTTCCATGAAGACATTTGAGGCGTGACAGACAGCTTTGTGGTGGCAGTGTGTCTTTGCTGCCTGGGAGGCTGGATATGTGGCTGGAGAGGAGGGGTAGAACCATTTCCTTGATCTCCTGTAAAGGTCAGTCCTAACAGACTGAGATTAACAAGCCGTCACTCATTTCTGATAGCGACGTATTGCCTACGTGCATGTCTGTTCCTGGTCACCTCGTAATGTGATTAGTAGCTGATATGTTTGATCCAGGCAACTTCACACAGTTTCTAGCAGAGTTAGTAAGAGAGCCCCAGCACTGGTGACACGAAAGGTCAGATTGTTCTTTCCTTTTTTTTGGAGAGGTTTTTGTTATAGGGCGCGTGCACTCTCTGGAAAGACAGAGACAGAAAGCAAGAAATCATCCCCCCAGGAGGATGGCCATGCCGCAATCCCTTCTCTTTCATTCTCTTCTCAGGATCTTGGGCACGCACGCACACGCGCCCAGCGTGAGTTCAAGTCACCAGGTCTGGGACTTGAACCACGGTCAACTGCATGGGAGTTTGGCAATATAGCCATTACACCCACTGCTGGTCCTCAGATTATTCTTTACATGGGGCTGTCCTGTGCGTCACCAGATGCTGAGCAGCATTCCTGGCCTCCACACACAAGATGCCAGTAACATTCTCCTCTTCCGAGGAGATGAACTCATCTGGAGGGGGCCCTGCTTCTTCTGTGTGTCTTCTCAGCAAAAGGGATGGACATAAGTGCGAGGTAGGTGGGAAGTTCTGGCCAGGAAAGCTGCTCAGACAAACGGGGAGCCAAGAAGCAGAGGGGCTGCAGTGGAAGGAAGGCTGGAGTGGAGCATCAGCGGGGGCCTTTCTGTCCAGAAAGCCGGGGTCCTTGGGGATTTATGAGCTTGAGGGCTGAAGGTCTTGAGCGGGAGTTCAGAGGTTCATGTTTTTGCCTCTTCTTTGGTGAGGGAGAAAGAAAGCAGAGATGGGAACAGGTATATCCCATTCGGGCTGAAGGTGGAGAAGGGAAGGCGCTGTAGGGGCCCACTTGGTGGCATTTGGCACTAACAGTGTAAGGTATACCCCGTGTGAGCAGACTTTCTCTAACACACACAGTCATGTTTGCTAAGTGCTTGGTGTAGTGACGGTTGACAGTGAGCTGGAGTGCAGCTGCAGGTGGAATGAGGGAGATCGCTTTTTGAAGTGTCTTGGCTCATTTCCTGATGCTGTTAATGATGACTACGTGAGTGGGGAGGAAAAGTTTCTCTGTTTCTTCCATGAGTGAGGCAGAGTGACAAGCAGCAGCCCTCTCAGGGTCCAGATGCCATAATCCTACCTAGTCTCATAGGCACATGCCTGTCTGGAGCACTCAGAGAGGTGTCCCGATGAAGCCTAGAACCTTCCCAGGTGGCTCATCCTGTCAGAGCATGTCGTTTTGCCACTGTACCACTGTCCGGCTCCCTATGTGAGTGACTTTTTCTTTTCTTTTTTTTTCTGAGTAATTTTGGTATAGGGCACATGCAGAGAGATTCCCCCCTCCTTGGGGGATAGCCGTACCATACTCCCCTCTCCATTCTCCCCTTGGGATTTTGGGCATGTATGCACACATGCGTCCAGTGTTTTTCAAGCCACTAGGTCCAGTACTCAAACCATGGTCAGCCATGTGTCAGCACCTTAACCACTAAGTCACCTGCTGGCCCATAAATGACATACTATGTTGAATGTACTGATGGCGTTCTTAATGTATTGGGTTGTCGGAAAAGTCATGACATATTTTTCTGTGCAAAAACACGTCACGTGTCATGACTTTTCTGATGACCCAGTAATCCTAGAGTGAAAAGTCCTTACCGAAACGTGAAAGGTAGCATCAGGGCAGGTGGCTTTCCTTTCATGTGCCTGTTTCTCACCTCCAGAGAAGAACCAGAGGCAGCTCTGCTCCCAGCGCTGTGGCCAGGGTGCCTGTAGGAGGCCGTCACAGGCGCCTCCTGCAGAGCCTGGCCCACATTTGGTGTGTGGGCCGTGGCTGTAGAAGCACGTGGCCTTTGCACACAGATGAGTGGTTCTGTGCTGCTGGCGATCCACTGCAGGAGATGGGCAGAGTGGGTGATTTGGTTTGTTACCTCCCAGGTTAGTGCATGGGGAAACCCCAGAAGGGACCCCAGAATTTTTAGGTACCTCACATAGGGATGACCTGTAAACGCACGAAGTTACCTGGCCCTACATCTCAGAGCCAACCTGGAAACAGTTGGTAAAGTGGTTGTGGTGGGCATACTGTTTCTTCTTGTGGTGTTTGTGTTTGTGTTACCCAGGCTGGCCTCAAAACTCATGGTCCTCCTGCCTCAGCCTCCCAAGAGTAGCTGGGATTCCAGGCACACACCACAGCACCCGGCTCCCTAGTCCGGGTGTCTGCGTAAGCTTCTCTTCACTATGGCATTCTCGGATCTCTCTGTGACTAGAGTACCAGTGTGGGCTTGGAGCTTGTAAGGGGAGGGATGGCACGTGACAGATTAGTAAATACTGTAAGCACACAGATTTTCACGTCAGGCCATCTCCTTTCTTTTTCTTTTTCTTTTTTCTTTTTTTTTTTGAGAGGTTTTTGCTATAGGGTGTGTGCGCTCACCAGACAGACAGAAAGAGAGAGATAGAAAGCGAGAAATCACCCCCCAGGGGGGATGGCCATGCCGCAATCCCTTCTCCTCCATTCTCCTCTCGGGATCTTGGGCACACACACACACGCGCCCGGCGTGAATTTAAGCCACTGGGTCTGGGATGTGAACCACAGTCGACTACATGGGAGTCCAGCGCCATAGCCATTAGGCTAACTGCTGGTCCCCCTCTCCTTTCTTTTTCAATACTTGTCCTGTAAAAGAGTGTTTCCGTTCTCGTAACCAGTTGTAGCCCTCACACGGATGACTCCCAGGTCTTTCCCGTTGCTCCTCATGTCTGCACGAGCAGCAGCTCCCCGGACGTGTCTAGTTTTGTTCCTCATTTCCACCTTGATCCCACAATTAAGTTAAGATCACCATGCAAATTATCGTACATGATTTCTCGAGTCTGGTTTTCTAATAAATGGTTGTTGTAGTGAAGTGGATGTCATCCTCATCTTCCTACTAATAGTAGCTGCCATGTTTTGAGCACTTATTGTATGCTAAAATCTGCTTGGCATTTCTCTTTCTCTCTCTTTAAAATTTGCTTGAGAATTTGTGTACTTGTCAGAGAGAGACAGAGAAATGGGGGAGGGGAGGAAGGGAGAGAGAGGACGAAAGAGATTGAGAGAGGTGAGAAATCACCAGGATGGCCACACCACAGTCTCTTCTCCTCCGTTCTCCTCTTGGTATTTTGGGCACGCATGTGCAGGCATCTAGCATGTTTTCCAAGACACAGGTCCCAGGACTTGAACCACTGTGCCGTCCGTGTAGGACTAGCTGCTTTACTCACCACGCCACTGGCCAGCCCATGCACTTACTCTACTTCTAATCCTTGTGCTAGTCTCGCAAAGTTGAATTTGTGGATTTCTTGCAATTCTCGAATACCTTTATTCGTGTTCGTGCTTGCTTTTTGACTTAAGTGTCTCACTCTTCTCATCCTCCCACATGTAAACTTTATGTCCTTCACATGTCCTCTATTTTTATTTTAAAATTTTATACATATTTTCTGAATCAACAATAATCTGGTCCAGCTTCAGTGGCACAGTGGTAATGCAGATGCCCTACTAGGCTAGAAGCCACGTGACCATTACAGGTTTGGATCCCCAGGTAGGTTCAAAAACATGCCTGTTGAGGGGGCTTTCTGTCTGTCTCTCTAGCATTAAACAACAACACCACAGTAAAATAATTCAAAAGCAGCAAATGCACGCATGGTGGAGAATACATCTTTAGCTCCCCTCTTTTCACCTACCACCTAGTGCATTTCCTCAGGAATAGACTGTGTTTAGGTTTTAGGATTATTTACAGGAAATCCTAGAATACTGTAACTACTGTTACCATGAAACCTCCAACTGCCCCACCAGGACAGTAGCATCTCTTCTCCCCTTCCCCATCTTTATCTCTTTGCATGTGATTTTGCATTTGTGCTAAGAATTCTGGCAGGAGTTGTTTACAGGTCATTAAATGTTTTCTCTGCTGACTGAACTACTTAATACACTTTATTTTCACTTTAATTTGAGGAGCTGTGTGTGCTCACCAGAGAGAGAGAGAGGGGTCGGGGGGGGGGGGGGGGGGGGGAGAAGGAAAACATACCCCAGTGAGACTCAGTCGTGCCACAATCCTTTTTTTCTTTATTTGTTCGCACCACCAGGATTTGTTTTTCAGGCCACCAGAGCTGGGATTTGAACTGCTTTTGATCATATGGGATCCAGCTATACATGCATACAACTTAACCACTGTGCTATAGGCCTGGCCCTATTTTATAAACTTGATACTGGCCACCGCCTGCAGGCATTCACCAGCCTCATGAGCATCGTATTGATCTGTGTGCACATATTTCCTCTGTATTCCATCAACTAGAGGACGGGGCAGCATCTCATACCCCTTGCCCTCTGACTCAGTGCCTTTCACATACACGGTAATAGCTTATATGTACTTCTTAGACATACTTACAACACAACGTGTGAGTTGTCATCTTTGACCTCCTTTTTAAAAATCCTTTTTTCCATGAGAGGAAGAGAGAGGCATGAGCTAGACAGGCACCCATAGCAGGGTCTTCGTTCTGTCATTCACCCCCAGCCTCAGCCACCCCAGATCATGGGCATGCGCCCCTGGTGTATACAGGGGCCTCAGGACACGAATCTGGGACCTCCCAGGTGGGTGCAGCATCATCTTGTCTTTTCATTAAGACAAGAGCCTTCTATGACTGCTAGACCACCACCTGGCCCAATCTTTGTCTTTTCAGATGCCCAGAATACTTGCCATAGAAAATCTCTATGGACTGTAGGTGAGAGCAAAGTGCCTTGTCTTCCAGCTATCTCAAGAACAGTATAAACCGCATCCCCCTTTTCCTTACACAGAATCGCAAGGGTGCCGTGAGTGAGCTGGAACACATCCCTGATGCGGTTTTGTGTGATGTGCACTCTCACGACGGCGTGGTCATTGCCGGGTAAGCCAAACCGTTTTCCACTACTCCTCTCCATCCGAAGGTCTCGCCTTGTTCGTGTACCCCCTCTGAGCACCAGCGGCCCTGTCCTCCCTCGAGAGCACCTACCTTCTTCAGTTACAGCCCGCGTTTTACGGGGAGGAGCTCCCTGGTTATGCTCTCTAGGATTCTAGAGCTCCGGAGCAGGTGGTGACAAGGAAATGGTGTGGAGGGCCTGTGAGCCATTTGTCTCAATGTGTCTTTCTTAGCTTCTAAATCACTCTGTGGCATGCTGTGTTGGATTTTCATTAAGACAAACAGTGTGTATTTTATGAAAACATAAAAAAGTCAAGCAAGAATAATATGTGTTGGCATCAATGGGTCCCGTTCTTATTCTCTTTTCTCTTGTTCCGAAGCCTTTATGATGAGGACGGTCTGTGGCTACACATCATCTTCCTTCCCCACCGCATAATACATATTTGCTCTTTGAGTTGTCCTGTTAAGTTTTTATTTGTCTCCATGGCCAAGAAATTTAATTTTAGCTTCTGTAAATTCCTTCAGCTTCTGTTCAAAAAACCACTTTCATAAATTCTTCCTATTTTGCTAAAAGGTACACTGACATAGTTCTTTAATGCACAATAAGAAGTTCAGTTTTGTTTTTAGATTTGAACTGTGGTCTCAATTCATGGTCTCAAACTGTAGTCTCAAACTTAGTGGCGTAGAGACCAGAACTTATAAACTGAGTCTGCATTGGCTTTGGTGTGAGTCGTCCCTACAGGAAGGAACAAACCTTAGAGTTAACCAACTTAGTAGTAACTTAAAAAAATAAAAATAACGAAGACAGAGTCACTCTGTTATGATCCTCCTACCACTGTGCCCAGCCTTCGGTTGGACCAGAAGGCCTCTCACGTGGTCCCAGCCTGCAGACCACAGCATCTCTGCAGCGGGTGCTGCTGCGGCTAGGCGTGAGTTTTAATTGAAATGTGAAACAATCAGATTATTGTATTTTAATATTTTGTGGGTACGCAGCACCTATGAATAAGGAATTTTTACTGTAAACAAAATATACCCAAGAGGGACCTTTCCCTTAGCTTTTGTCTTACTGACTCCCATTGAGGGATAAATGCTTTGCTCAGGAGTGCTGTAGAACTGTTATTTTTAGGAAGATTACTGGGCCCGCAGTCCAGAGTCCTGTCCATCCAGTTAGCAGTATGGCACTGGGCTTCATTGCTGAAGTGAGGGCCTACCAGCTCGTGGTATGCAGCGTCCTTTGTGCCCATTAATGTGGAGCACCAGTGGTACTACCAAAAGGTCACCCTGTCAGTTCAGCTTCAGATGTCAGAAGACACTCAAGGGCAGATCAACGAGATCGGGCTGAAAGAGTTGTCAGAGAACTGAGAAACAAAGGAGAGACTTGACTCTCAAAGGCCAATTCGAATTTCTTATCTGGACATGGAGCTCCCGAAAGGCAGGCGAACTGCGAGTCCAGATGCCACCTCCTTCCCCTGCCTCTGTTCCCTGGAGGTCTGTTCGGCATTACAGATGATGCCAGCACAGAGCAGAGCCCCGGCAGTCTTAAAGATCGATAAGCTGAAACTCGATCCGCAGGTCAGAGAGGCTCCTCTTTCCAAGAGAACCTTAGGGTTATGGCTCAGCAGGAGCTGCTTCCATCTTGTTCGTATGTAGAGCATCTTGTGTTTATCATTAAAATTTTATCTGGTGGTTACGATGCTTGTTTTCTGGGTCAGATCTTGAATCCCTTTTCATTTGAGACAGCGGTGTTTGTGGTTACCTCATTCCAATCAATGTTGTATTCGCCAGGCTTTCTACAGTTATGTATCTCCAAGGAGCTACTTAAAGAGACAGGAGCCACCTCATCGTCTCTTTCTCTCCTACTTGCCTTGCACTTCTCGTATTTTCCTTCCTCCTTGTCTTTCTTTTACACAAATAGAATCTGTTCAGAGATGTAATAGCTTTTTGTATCTAGAGCGAAACCATAGAACATGTTTGCATTTAAACCTGTGAAATATATTTCATATCATCAGTGGAGAACAAAATCCTTTGCTTTCTCCCACCTTTCAACTTTCTGTAAATGTTCTTGGTTTGGGGACATGTCTGGGCCTAATGTTTACTGCAACTAGCTTCACAGTTGGCTCAGTCTGGGTTCTTCCTTACCCCTCCTCTCACGCAAAACCAGAGTAACTTGAAATAGAAATGCAGTCACAAACTTATGGGGCAGGCACTCAGATACCCATCCTACGAGCAGGACCTGGCCCCTGCTTACCTGAGGCTTGTCTTTCCCACAGAGAAACAGACATTATTCTCGACATTTTGAATCTTCCACTCTTATGTCTGTGAGTCTTTGGTTTTCTGTCTTAGGAATAATTTCCAGTACCTTTTCCTGACATTCAGTTCTTCATAATTTGCTTCCAATCTACCTTCTTCCTCCTTACTCCTACTTAGTCACCTCTGACCACATCTATTTTAAAAAACCCAAGGCATGGAATCAGCATATGGAGTAATGATTACGTTCTTGGACCTTCCACATAGTTTACTAGTTCGAGTCCCAGACCTGGTGGCTTAAAACTTATGCCAGGTGTGTTTGCGTGCACGCTCCAAATCCCAGGAAGAGAATGGAAGAGAAGGGATTGCGGCATGGCCATCCCCCCCCGGGGGGGGGGTGATTTCTCACTTTCTGTCTCTCTGGCAAGCGCATGCGCCCTATAGCAAAAATCTCTTTAAAAAAAGAGATTAATTCATATCCCATAAAATGCACCTTAGTTTGTTATTATGTCACTAAACAGAAATACCTGAGTCTGATTTACAAAGAACAGAAGTTTATTCGACTGACAGTCCTGGTGGCTGGTTTGTTCAGGGCTTAGGGCTGGCATCTGGCCAGTCTGGGGCGTCCCAACGTGGCAGAGAAAGACGGGAAGGTTAGCAGAGTGCGCAGAGAAAGCGTGCGGGCCATCACAGCCGTCTTCTGTACAAGCCTGCTTCTGCGGGAACTGGCTTCTGCTCAGCAGGGTGAGAGCCTGCACCTCAGGGGACACAGCGCTAATCCATTCCAAAACATGAACCTCTGGGGAAGGACCATTTCCAAATCATAGCAACACCCTGTACAGTCAGTGAGTGATTTTTTTTTTAAGCAAATTCATAAAGATGTACAGTTGACACCACTAATTCCAGAATATTTTCCTCATGTCCAAAAATAAGCCTAGTCCTGACTTCTCCCAGAGTTTTCTGTGGCCAGTTAACTCCTCCTCACTCCAGTGTTTACTCTGTTCATAACTCCTGGAGACGTGAGTATCTGCAGCATACGGGGCTGCTAATCATGTGGCCTCCTGGCTTTATCATGCATTTGTTTGCTTATTCCAGGCAGTGCCTATGTATTTGTGCACGCATACATGAGAGAGCGAGCGCCTCCAGTGGGGCCTGGTCCCATTGCAATCCATTTTCCTTCAACTACCTACTCTGTCAGGATCCTGGCCATGCACCTGGTTTCTTTTTCAAGCTGCAGAGGCTGGGATACGAACCCTGTGGAGTCTACTTCCACTGCTCTGTGGGACTAGTCATTCACTTAAATGTTTTTGTTTTATATTGTTCTTTTACTTAGGGATAGTTTTTAACTTTACAGCCACATATTTTCTTTCCAGTAATTTATAAACATCTTTTAAAACAAGGGATGGTAAGTAATACTTCATTAAATGCGCTATAGTGCTTGTATATTGTTTTGTGTGGAATAAGTATTAAAATTTAATACAGACTCCCCCTCCTGACACCTGTAAGCTGCATGTTATGTGGGAAACTGGAAACATGCCTGCTTTCTCTTGTCTCTTCTCTGATTTCTTAGTTTTTTCCATCTAGAATCACACAACTTTAAACCTGGAAGGAACTTTAGAGATAAGCTATTCCACAACACTCTTTTTGTGCAAGTAGCAGAGGCTCAGAGCTAGGACAGGCTCTCACGCACTGCCCTCCTCTACTGCACGTGAGATCTTTGGAAAGTTCAGCCACTGTAGTGCAGTGGTAACACCAGAGCCCTGCAAAGCTGGAAGCAACATGGTTGACTGCAGGTTCAGATCCCAGGTTGGCCTGGAAGCACACTGTGCATGTGGGCAGGCACCCAGCACCCTAAGGAGCTGGAGGGCTGGGGAAAGAGGCCATAGTGTGATGAGACCCATCGAGAGTGCTGTGCACATGTTCTCTTTTTCTCATATGCATGGTCATGTGCTGTCATTAAAAGAAAAAAGATTAGGGAACCAGCAGTTAGCGTAATGGCTATGTCGCTAAACTCCCACGTAGCCGACCGCGGTTCGTGTCCCAGACCCGGTGGCTTAAAACTCAGCCGGGTGTGTGTGCATGTGTGCCCAAGATCCCGAGAGTAGAATGGAGGAGAAGGGATTGCAGCGTGACCATCCTCCCTGGGGGGTGATTTCTCGCTTTCTGTCTCTCTGTCTGTCTCTGTCTGTCTGGCGAGCGCACGTGCCCTATAGTGAAAGCCTCTCCAAAAAAAAAAAGAAAAGAAAAAAGAAAAAAGATTACAGAAAATGCGTATTATGAAAGAACTATACATAGATCTAAAAAAAAATTTTACACCAAAATAAACCCATGTTCTTTTTTCTTTCCTCTTCTTTTTTTTTTCTATAGGGTGCATGCCAGAGAGACAGAAAGACAGAAATCACCCCCCCAGGGAGGATGGCCACGCCACAATCCCTTGTCCTCCATTCTCCTCCTGGGATCTTGGGCACACACACACACACGTGCACCCGGTGTGAGTTTAAGCCACTGGGCCGGGACTCAAACTGAGGTCGACTACATGGGAGTCCAGTGACGTAGCCATTACACCATCTGCTGATCCCTCTTTTCTTTTCTTTTTTTGCCATAGGACATGTGTACTTGCTGAGAGACAGACAGGGGGAAAGTAAGAAGTCACCCCCCAGAGAGGATGACTGCACTGTAGTCCCTTTTCCTCCATTCTCCTGAGATTTTGAGCATGTAGACATACATGCCTGGTGTGATCTTCAAGTTGTCAGGTCCAAGACTTAAACCATGGTTGTTCATGTGAGAGTCCAGTGCCTCAACCACTACACCACCTGCTTGCCTTTAAACTCATACTTTAATACCATTTTTGACAATTCTTTGAAGTCTTCTCATAATTCTGTAACATCCAGGCACAGAGCTGGGCATCAAGGTTGACTTTGAGAACACTTATTTGCTATTCTGAAGTCTTGTCTGTGTTGTGTCATTTTGGTTTATCTTTTCTGACATGCATCTTCTTTTTTTTTTTTTTAACAAAAGCGGTAGTAAAACCATGCTGTTTTTGCAAAATACTAGAAAGTAGAGAAGAGACTGGCTAGGTAGTCTGGTGGTTAAGAGAGCCAGATACCACATGGCAGACTTCAGTTTGAATCCCAGCTCCAGAAGCTTGAAAAACACGTTAGGTTTGCGTGCATGGGTGCGCAAATCCTGGCAGGATGGAGAACTATCGGAGAAGGGATTATGGTGTGACCATGTCTTATTGAGGAGAGCTTGCTTCCTTCTCTTCTGTCTGTCTCAGGTGAGTGCATGCACCCCTTGACAATTTTCTTTTTTTTTTTCTTTGAGAAGTTTTTGCTATAGGGCACATGCGCTGGCCAGAAAGAGAGAGACAGAGAGACAGAAAGCGAGAAATCCCCAGGGAGGATGGCCACACTGCAATCCCTTCTCCTCCATTCTCCTCTCGGGATCTTGGGCACGCACGCACACGTGCCCAGCGTGAGTTTTAAGTCACTGGGTCCGGGACTCGAACCGCGGTCAACTACATGGGAGTCCAGCAACATAGCCATTATGCTAACTGCTGGTCACAAAGCCTCCTGAATTCTAAAACAACTCTTGTTAGTTTTTTAGTGACTATGGTTTGGTTTCCAGTCCATTATTCTATGCATATGTGGATGAAGATCATTATACCCTGCATTATATTTTTGACTTTTTTTCTCTTCACTAAACTGATGAGGTTTTTACCCTTAACCATCAGTTTCTTTGCACTTTCGTTTTTTGATTCACAATCTCCAAACCACCTCTCAGGCCTACTCCTGAACATGCCAGTGCCATAAATAATGAGAGGATATCTCCCTTCTTTTCTCTCCCTGTCTGACTTCCTCTGAGGTGGCTTCTGTCCCAGCCCTCTGCTGTGCCTCACTCTGAGGTCACCTTTTTATTTTTTTAAGTTTATTTTTCCCATCGGAGAAAAAGAGAGACATGAACCAACAGTCTTCATTCCAGATCTGCCTCCAGTCTCTGTCAGACTGGATCCTGGGTACATCATTTCTGGCATACATGAGGAGGTCCCAGGATGTGAACCCTGGACCTTCCCACAGGGGTCCAGCTGTTACCATTGTGCCTTCGCCTAGCCCCACTAGTGACCTTGCAATAAACAAATCAGTGGCCTTTTCTTACTTCACCTCTTTAGCCTCTCTGCAGTGCTCGGTCCTGTTGAAATGCTAGGGACCGTGTATTCAGCATCTCTGTCCTCTCAGATCCTAACCCCGGCCTAGTGGCCAGGAAGCGTGAGGAGAGTGGGTATGGGATGAAAATTCCTCATGCTTCTGTGACCCCAGACTCTGAGCTTCTTCCTGCTGCCCACGCTCCTTCTCCTCCAGCCTTTGTGTAGTCCCACGTGGCTGCTTAGCAGGTACTCGGCGTCTCGGAAGTACCTGAGGCAGTTGTTTTCTCTGCTGGTTAAGTATGTGGACATTGTCGCATTGTCATAAACAACTCAGACACAACATTCGCTTTGATTGTCTTATTTCTTTAACTTGAGAACAAGTTTTGTTCAGAAGTCACCGTACAGAATAATAAGCACCAGTCTTTATTTCAAAAGTCACTGCCTGCCTACATTTTCTCTGTGACCCCGTGGCACTCCTGAAGTACTCACAAGGCTTAGCTTGTTTTCCTTCTATTTTAACAGAGAGGTTACCTTGAAAGTTTGCTGATAGATCCATAAACATGTTTCTTCATTGTTGTTTTTTGTCGTTGTTGATGATGGTTCTTAGAATTTCAGAATGTTTTGAAAAGTTAGGTGTAACCATTGAGGAAAAAGAAAAGAGGGGTTATGGAAACGTTCCTGTTCTGTTCTCTGAGGCTTGGCCTGCTTCCCCTCTCCTCGTTTGCCTTCTGGAAGTTGAGCTTACTGCAAACAGATGACGTGGCGAGTTCAGGAAGGTTGGGGAGCACACCTGAGGGGCAGCAGGACTGGCTGCGGTTTGCCATAAGTAGTGGAGGAGAGCCACCTAGTGAAGGAGCGATCTCAGGTGAGCCCGCAGCACGGAGTCTAGCGCGGGCTCCTGGGAGGCCCCTGTGCCAGCTCTGCTAACCATGAAGCTATTAGCTCACCCGAAGCTTTTATCAGGTGCCTGGGAGCGTGGGCTGTGCACTGAACTCCCTCTTCGCCCTTACTTGTAAGTCCAGCTTCTCAGTTTGCATAAGAAAGCATACTTTTCTATTCACATTAGAAGTCCATCCCTCTTTTGGCTTACAAAAATACTAGGTGCTCTCCATGTGGAGGCCTTTTTCATTATTCCCAAGTGTTTGTCTCCCTTGTTTTCCCTAATGACCCGCCTTTTAGCATAGGGTTCCTGCTTTTACTAAGAGGAACAGTGGCTTTGTAGCCATGCTTTTCCTCTGCCAAATGCGCAGAATACGTAACATTGCAAAATGGTAGCTTTGCCCTCTCCCGAAAAACACTCAGTCATCTTGCGTCCCATTCTGTGGGAGGAAGGTGTGCCCACCTGCTGGTGGCTCTCAAGCACCCAGGTGGACTCTGGCCGTTACTTCAGTTGCCGATGCAACCCGATTTCAATTTGTTTTTACTTCTGTCTGCACACAGCCTGGAAATCAGGGTCAAGGGACTTTCTAGCCTTCTGTAGATGTGAAGCAGAGTTTGGAGCTGCTTGTTTCTGAATGTAAAGTTTGGCGTCTGACTTTCCAGTTGGTACATATTGCTGATGGGCTCTTTGGTGGAATTTTGCCATTGTTTTCTAATTAAGAACTGTTGAAATACATCAGCTCTAATGTAGCCATCTAAGGTAACCTGAAATACCTTACTTGCTTTTAGCCATTTTTCTGCACTTTGCCAAGCAATTAAAAATGTACCTTCAGGGGTCGGCAGGTGGCATGGTGGTTAAGGGTGCCGGACTCCCACATGGCTGACCGCAGCTGGAGTCCTGGATCTGGCGGCTTGCTTTCTCACTTTCCCTCTCCACCCCTTGTCCTTCTCTGGTCAAATTAAAATAAATAAGTTTGTTTTTTTTTTTTTAAAGTGTACCTTCATATTAATCATATACCATGCCAAACTATTAATAGTGGTTTTGATCTGAACTGGTATATATTTGCCCTCGATTTAAAAATATTGTCTATTTAAGAATTAGTCCTCAACAGTGGTGTTTCTAATATTCTGCTAGTTTCAGATGAGTGTATAAAAAGTAGTGATACCTATGGTTTGCTTTGAGGCTCTTGAGAAAGCAGATGCTTTGCAAATACAGTTGGCAATACCATGGTGTCAGTTAACTGTCACCTGTATTTACGCTTAGGACACGCTTTCTGTCTTTCTCCTCTTTAGCGGATTTCTTATCCTGGCAGTTTTCCTTTTGACCTTGTTTTGTATGGATTTTGTGCTCCTGCTTATTATGACATTGGACCGTTTCCCATAAGGAATCTGATCGTTACCCGTTAGGGACCTCTCTTTACAAATGCTTTGAAATTTATTTATTTATTTTCTACCGTGAGGTATACATGCTCTTCTGGTAAATAAGTCTGAGGTAAGATATTGATAAGTGACCAGAGGAGAGCATTACATTTATTATCTCTTTAATGAAGGAGCTCCAGAATACCCTTAATAAATACTGGTGAACTCATGACTGCATTTATCCATCTCTGGTTCTCCGAGGAATAATGGGAAGGGCCCCAGCTACCATAACTCTGCATAATCATCATTGACTCTGACTCTATTGATTGTGATTAACCAAGATGTATGGAAAACAGTTTTAAGTGTGCAGTGCATGTGCCTCGTAAGGTCCATTAAGATGTTCATTATTTTTCAATTGATGCGTCTTATGCCCCACTAGATGTTTGCAGTAGTGCATTTCCACAGGAGGACTCTGCACTGTGGATTGAGTTCATTTTGTTAATTGCATGATATAACACAGTCATGCTTCATAGAAAATAGTAAATACTCTTGGTTTTATTAATTGGTAATCTCTGGTATTACTGAAGACGGTATGGAGCATGTGAATAATTCTTAAGACCTCTGCATGTTAAGGGCATAAATGTTTCTTGAAATGTGAGCACTGCACTTCGAGGGCCTCCGCCTCATTGCTCAGTAGGCTTTCAGCCACTTCCATCTTCAAGGTGTAAGTCATGGATTCACTCAGTTCGCCGGTATCCACTAAGCGGGGGCGAGCACCACACATGGATCTTGCTTACGGGGGGTTCACTGGCCGACAAGGGATGTAGTTGCTGAGCAGTGCAGAGCTGTGAGGGTAGGGGAAGAGCAGAGCACCTCGTACCCACTCCGCCTCAGTCCAGGTTCCTCCTGGGAAGTGACTTTTCAGCCGAGTCTGGAAGGATGACTGGGACGTAGCCAGGTGGAGTTCTCTCAGGCACGCAGATGTCACCCTTCCCCACCCTGAACCAGAGGTGGTCATTGGTGACGCACCACAGTGTTTGTTGTTCAGCTTCCAAATCCTCCTCAACACAGGGCTCTAGGCAGCCACTCCCAAATGAGTGGATCTGACACCACGGGAGACCATGTGGTGTTCCCAGTCTGGGGTCTCCTAACAAGGTTCCTCTTGGCTGCTGTGGGTATCAGTGTAGAATCGTGACTGTCTGGGAGGCTGTGTATGCGCCTGTAAGAGGGTGGTAGAGTCTGAGCGGCTGTGCTGGGTACCCGCCCACAGCCCCCCCCCCCCCCCTGAAGCAGGTGTGGGAGCACAGAGCGCACTGCCCAGCCCCCGCCCCACTGCCTCCCCCACCCTCAGCTTTTCCTGCTGGCCTCCTGCTGTCTAGGTGAGATGCAGTGGAGTTAACGGGGTAGGTTAAGGGCTGTCCTGCAACACTGCATCACAGTATTGAAGATCATAAATTCCTTATACTGCACTTAACAGAGAGGATCCTTAGAAGCAGTATTTGTTTAGAGATACTGCCCTGTGAGGAGACAGAGGGACTGGCTGGCTCAGCAGCAGATGAAGGAAAAACCTGGGTGGTGTGGTGATCCCAGCTGTGTTGGGAACAGGAAATGTTTCTTGTGACCTCGGGTAAGCCACTTAGCCTTACTGCTCAGCATTCCTAAATCAAAACAACCCCCCAGGTTGTTAGGAAAAGCCTTGAAAAAATCTGTTTTTTAGCAAAGAAGAGCTGGCACCCGGAAGCAAAGTGGACCCTCTGCAGGGCATTTCCACGAGAAGCTGGGTTGAAAGTTGTTTGTAGCCACGTAGTGTTTCCTTGTTCTTTCTCTTCTGCTCTCAGTCCGCGTAAGTGGTGTGCTCGTTGGAAACTTACTAGTTAATGAAAGCCCTTTGCTGGTAAATCATTTTCAATTGGCAATCGCTCTGGCATGCCGAGCTCGAGACAGGCTCGATTCCCATTCTTTGAACAAAAAATCAGCTGTGGTCTCTGACCTATTTATTTAGAGGTAAACTCAGCCTTGCCAAGCGTGAAGAAAAGATTGGGAAAGCATACAGTTTCACTGGCCCGTGCCCCGGGCCGGGCACTTCCTCACTCGTCTGGGAAGGGCCGCTTTTCTTCTGTAGTGTTTCTTTAGTGTTCTACATCAGCTAGCATGTGAGCTGCCCTTGTGCTCTGCACGGACACCAATTAGGGAGCCATCAACATTGGGGTCCAAAGGCTTACCGACAATGCAACTGTCCTAGCAGCGTCTTAATTGGTTCTGTGTAATTGTCATTAGGCAGCGATAAAGACATCTGGAGCTCTGGAGGAGGATCAGCTTTTCTTCCTACCTCCATTTTGATGTCTGCTCTTGTTCTCCTGGCCGATGTCGAGGAGCCCATTTAGGGTTTGGTCCTGGTCCCTCTGCCCAGCCCATGTGTTCCTAGTACGGAAACGTCTGACTCCCCTTGCCCTGGTTGTATTCATGCATGTTCTGTGTTGGCGCCCGCCGCTGACTCATCACACAGCATCCACGGCTGAAATGGTTAGTTCTGTTCCCGTCAGTGCGGGAGACGGTCTTACGTTTTACCTCCCGAGTCATTTCATAGCCAGATGTTCCTGTTATCACGCTCTTTGGCCATGAAGAACAGAGTTAATTTAAATAGATACCTGTGGAAGGTGTTATGTTCAATGAAATAATTTAGCTTATCTCACTTAATAGCAGTGTGTTTTAATCACTTTGGAGATAAAGGGGAGAAGTCTAACGTGTATCCATGTGAGCATTTGGGTGCTTCATTAATCACACGTCAGCCCTGGAAAGTGGCCAAGGGTAGATGGAGCTGCCACTCAAGCTGGGTGGGCTGCACTGGCAGGCAGGCACCTCCTCTCCCCGTCCACATGTGTCTGGTTAGCTGCGTGTCGGGCACTGTGATGGAGGCTATGGCCGGACCACCTCGAGGACCGCAGTCAGGTGAAGAGACAGGATCTGAACACGTGCATGTAGCAGTAACGGTTGCTTCCTCAGACGAACAGTGTAGTTGTTGAGTCAGAGAAGTCTTCCTGCAGGAGGGGAGGGCATGGAGACTGTGGCATCGGGCACTCATGCCCGCTTCCACCCCTGCCAGGCAGGTTTAACTGCTCTGGCGTGTGCTTGGGTACTGGGAGTCATAAAAGCATTCCAGGTGATGCTAACATGCAGCTGGGGTGAGCCCCCTGGGCTGGCCGTGCAGGGGGAGGGTGCTGCAGAAAGGAGTAGTGGACAAGGTTCGGGGCAGGAGTACTTGGAAGCCTGACTGGGGGTCGGCACACGCTAAGGCAGAGGAGAAGGTGAGGCCGGGAAAAGGAGTGGGGACTCATTTGTGGAGGGTTTTCAAGAGGCCCCAGGATTAAAGCTCTTTTCAGTAAGGTGTCAAGGTAAATATTTGGTCTGCCACAATAGCACAGCCACAATACAAAGCTCAGTGGTGTCAAAGCCATGTGAAGGTCCAGGGTTCCCTTCCCAGGGTCTCTGCACACACCAGGTACATGTGTGCCTGTGATCCTGGCCGGCCGGGGCTGGGTCATGGCGTGAAAACCCTGCTGGAGGTGCCTGCCTTTCTCTCCGTCTCTCTCCCATGGAAGAAATGAATCTTAAATAATACAGAGGGTTTCCTGATGTCAGCCACTGTCCTGGTCTGACTGCTGTGGTCACTGGGCACACAGCTGCGAATGAGACCCAGTGCTAACCTCTCCTTACAGATTAGGGAGGCCAGCAGTAGACAGTGACACACATACACAGGCACGTACTTCCCCTGCGGGAGGTGTCCAGGACAGTGGACCCTAGTGGGGACCAGGGTCCGATATGGGAGGTGAGCGGAGGGAGTGCTTCCAGGAGGATGACTCGCCTGGCTAGGTCTCCCGAAGGGCTTGGCTCATGCAGGGTTGGAGGTGGGTAGCTCAGAAGCTGGGATACTCATGGTCAGGATGTGAGGGGTGCAGGCCAGGGTGGCATCTGTGGGAAGGAGGAGAACAGAAAGACCTTGGTAACCTGACGGCACCTAGTGGTATGGGTGGAGGACAACGGAGGCACAGAAGGGGCCCCTCCATTTTTATACCAGCGACCAGAGGGCTGATACCATGGACAAAAACAAGGAGTTCAGGCTAGCTTGGCAGTGAGCTGAAGCGAGGACAGTGTTGGGTACGTGTGACGTCAGACATGGAGTTGCGGGGAGGGACAGCTCCGGTTCTGTAAGGAAAGGCTGGTCGGGAGCCTCTAGGTCTTAATGGAGTGTTACTCTCTCCTCTTCCCTCCAGATAAGGAGAGTCACCTTGAATAAGCACTTTGAATTTCACGGTTTACTTTTGTTAAGTTTACTCCCCTCCAAGTTTCGCTGTGTTTGCTCTACCTCAGAGCTCTATGTAAGTGCGGTTGGGAGCTGGAGCTCAAGTCCCGAAACTCCCCTGTCCCGCTCTCCCCATGTGGCTTTGAAGGTGCCACAGACAATGCCGTGAGGACTGCACGGCCCATCACACAGTTAACGACAACCGGCATGACCACGCCTGCCGGGAAGTAACTACGGCTCTGCTTCATCCGCTTCTTCCTCTCGAAGTTCCCTTTCATTTTCCTCCTTTCACTCACCTTCTCTATATTTCTGAAGGACATTGCCATCCTTTGATCCTTCTGTTCTGAACTGGCTGGTTCTTAATCACACACAGTCCGGAAATTCATGTGTGCCATCTCCAGTCTCCAGCAAACTGAGTGGCCTTACTCTGGAGAACAGCCTGAATTGTTTTTGGGGTGTCACATTGAGCCTGGTAGTTTTGGAGTGGAGGGGTACAGTTACATATTCTGATAGAGGGTACGCATTAAAGACGATGTTCCTGAGGCCAGCTAGGGGCATGTTGGTTTAGGTGGCTGAATCCTATATGGCCAGCCATGTCGTTTGAGTCTCGGGGCTGACAGCTTGAAAAACATGCCCGGGGGGGGGGGGGGGGGCAGACCAGCAGATGGCGTAGAGGTTACGCCACTGGACTCCCATGTGGCTGATTATAGTTCGAGTTCTGGACCCGGTGGCTTGAAACTCAGGCTAGATGCGTGGACGTGCATGCCTAAGATCCTGGGAGAATGAAAGAGAAGGGAATGCAGCGTGGCCATCCCCCTGGGGGGGGGGGGTGAGTTTTCACTTTCCCTCTCACTGTGTCTGTCTGTCTGTCTCTCTCTGCCCGCCCCCTGGCAAGTGCATGCTTCCAAAGGCAAAAACCTCCTAAAACAAACAAAAATAAAATTAAATATAAAAACATGCTGGGTGCGTGTACATGCGAGCCCAAAATCAAGAAAGAGGGAGGGATAGAGGAGAAGAGATTGTCTCCACTCTGATGGGGAGCATCATTTGATGAGTGACAGTAATAGGGGGTCAGTGCCCTGAGTGGGCAAAGCTGGGGGTGTCGCACATTTCAGCATGACCATTCCCCATGGGAGGTGCTCACGCTGGCATACTCTCTCTAGCAAGCACACATGCCCTCTGGCCAGAATTTTTAAGAATAAAATAAAAGTGATCCTCCTGCATCCTGGGAGCCAGCAGCCCCGCTTTGGCCGTGGCGATGTGAACATCAGCCTTTGCTTGTACATTGCCGAGCCTAGGGACACTTGTGAGCATTTCTGTTTACTGGAGCCTCGGTGGTCTGACAGAAGGCCACCAGTCCAGTTTGAAGGCTCCTCTCTCCTGTGTGACTCTCTGTGCCATGTGAACCCTCTGGACGCCATCCTGCAGGAGACAGCCAGATTCTCCAACCTGGGGCACTGGCCTGACAGATGACCTGCGGATCGTGCAGTGTATGTATCTGCTGTAGGTTAGTGACCTGGGGAAATACTGCAGCTCTGAGTAAATGAAGCACCCCTGGCTCAGAGCATTAGTTGCTTTGTTAAGAAATCCCACTGGAGATTGATCTTCTTCAGCTGGTTCCCAAATGTATCATGTCATAGATTTCAGGGATTAAAGAAAACTCACAAGTTATCTTGCTCAACTCTGCAAAGAAACCCTGAAGGAACCATGGCAAGGGCCCCAGGAAAACTGAGAGCCTCCTGAAAATCATCTGCCTTTCTTTGTGTGTGTGTGTGTGTGTGTGTACATGTGTGTACATCATAGACTGTGAAGGCACTTCCATCCCACACACACAAGTGCTATATGTGTGGACTGCACCCTTGTAGCAGACATAAGGAACTTCGCTTAAAAACCCCAGCAGCAGGCAGCACCCCACCTTGTCATTGGGCCATTCCATTGTCTGGGGGCCTCATGTCTCAGCAAGTGCTGGCCCTGCCTCGGCTTCCATGGTGAGAATCATTTGCTGAATAGCAAGAGGAATAGGGGTGAGTGCGCCTGTTCCCTAAGTGGCAGAGCCGGGGGTGTCATGCATTTCAGCAAGAGCCTTTCACGAGAAGCTGGCATTGTCTGGCTACTAAAGGCAAGATTTAATTGTTTCAGCAAATCAATTAGTCTTTAGGGACTTTAATCAGTCAAATCTGATGCATGGGTGAGGTATGAGAAAGCTCGTGCCTCTAAGACCATTAGTCGTCGTGTTTCTGTAGCTAGCATCTGTGTGTGTGTAAATGCCGTCGCGCTTAGCAATTTCTGCTGTGAGCCCTTTAGAGGGAGAACTCATGAAAGGACGGAGAGATAGAGGAGAAGAGATTATCTCCACTCTGATGGGAAGCATCATTTGATGAGTGACAGGGGTAATAGGGGGTCAGTGCCCTGAATGGGCAAAGCTGGGGGTGTTGCACATTTCAGCATGACCATTCCCCATGGGAGGTGCTCACGCTGGTATACTCTCTCTAGCAAGCACACATGCCCTCTGGCCAGAATTTTTAAGAATAAAATAAAAGTGATCCTCCTGCATCCTGGGAGCCAGCAGCCCCGCTTTGGCCGTGGCGATGTGAACATCGGCCTTCGCTTGTACATTGCCGAGCCTAGGGACACTTGTGAGCGTTTCTGTTTACTGGAGCCTCGGTGGTCTGACAGAGGGCCACTAGTCCAGTTTGAAGGCTCCTTTCTCCTGTGTGGCTCTCTCTGCCATGTGAACCCTCTGGACGCCATCCTGTAGGAGACAGCCAGATTCTCCAACCTGGGGCGCTGGCAGATTGGCCATAACAGGGTGAAAGGAAAGGCGAGGAGACGCACCCAGTCTCTTACTGTGTGTTTTCCATTCGAAACGGTCACCATTGTGCTGCGAGCATGGGAAGTGTGTGCGCAGCCTTCTGTCGCTGCGCTGACATCTCCCCTCTTAGAGTCCCTCATCGCAGCAGTGCTGCAGGAGGGGCTCCACGCCGGCCAGGGCCTGCTCCCCGTGGTTCCGAGGCTCTCCCCGCTCTCCCTTCAAGCCCCTTTTGGAACCAAGTGTGTCCTTCTTTTCCAGATACACATCAGGGGACGTGCGGGTGTGGGACACCCGCACCTGGGACTACGTGGCCCCCCTCCTGGAATCCGAGTATGAGGAGGACGAGCCTGGAATGCAGCCATATGTCTCCTTTGTGAGGATAAACAGCTCGCTGGCGGTGGCGGCTTATGAGGATGGTAAGTAACCGCAACCCTCCTCCCTATTAAAGAAAAAAAAAGCTTAACAAAAATTAAGCAGCTGCGGCTGCTCCCCCCGTAATCCCTCTATACGTACACGTGGGCACACACACATTTCACAAACACACACTCACTCTTGCCTTTATGTGAAGAAGTTGGCCAGTAACCCTCAGTGCATTAGTGGGCATTGGAACACGGCGCCCATTAAAGCTGGTGTTTAATTCCTCCTGGAACTGTCGGGCCGGGGGTGAGTGCCAGACACGAGGCTGGCCAAGCCATCTTAAGCAAATAACTTGTTTGGTGTAAAATATTAAATATACTTGGCCTACTTTTCCATTAGCCTCCTCTCAGTCCAAAGGAAGTGGTGAAAAAGGGGATAATAGACATAGATAATCCATCGGCAAATACGGAAATAGAAAAAGGAAAGTCAGTGCCTACCTTTTCCTGGCGCTCGCTTATCCTACAAGATAATTTCATGGTAACACGGTGTCTCTCTGGCACCGATAGGAATCTTTTTGTGTGTGTGCCGCTGTGGGTTCGCCGAACTCATTAAGCGTAGTCTAAAATCAGTGTTATGTAAGTAAAGAAACAATTTGTAGATTGTGGCAGTTTGTAGATCGTGGAAAAATTAATGTCAGTGACCATGATACCCTGCATGCCTGCCTCTGACCTCTGTCATGTTGTCAAGTGTGAATTTGCAAAAGCTTTGTTTTTCCACTTGCCTGAAAGTCGGCCTGCAACGCGTTCCAGAACATTCGTGTTCGCGCCATGGCCTGCTGCAAACCTGCAGAGTCAGCACAGTGTAGTCAGTGGGCTCTGCGGGACACAGCTACAGTAAAGTAGTTCATGGGGAGTTTTATATCCACATGCCATTTAAAAATAAAAATTAGGACTGATATCTTGAGAATCCTTTTATTGCTTTATAACAACGTGAACTTTGTTCTTGTGGTTTGATGTTAGTAGATGCCGTTGATGGATTGTTTTCTTTGCAGCCTATAGAAATTCAACCAAGCTATTTCTGTGGCAGAATTGTTATTAATATTTCATATATTTTTATTGAGATCCCAGATAGATAGCAGAAGAGCAGCTTGAACATGTTTGCTATTTCACAAGTTACCTATGCATTCTTTTCTGAAAAACACCTATGCAAAGGTCAGAGTATTTTTTTAGTTAGAATTAGACAGTTTTAGAATCATCTAATGGCCTCCCCCTCCCTTGCACACACATTCTTCTACAGATGACTATAAAAGCCAGCTAAGTGACTTGCATCAGGTTGACGTCACTAGTGAGTCCCAACTCTGATTTTTGTCTCCCAGGGCATGCTGCGGTAGTAGCCCCGTTTATGTGACACTAAACGCAGGGACTTTTGTAAAAATGGACACCAGATCTATCTGCACACTGTTTTGTGAGCTTAAAAATACACCTCAAAATTATGTGCATGGTTGCTGCTGGTTTTTTGTTGTTGGTTAGAATTGTCTTTGTCACCGTTATGTGTGTTCTTGAACAGAAATATTATTCAAGTCCCAGCCCTGGTGGCTTGAAAAACATGGTGGGTGCTTGTGTGCTCCAAATCCCACTGGAGTAGAGAAATGGGGAGGAAGGGTTTACTCCACTGGAGAAGGGGGGAGACTTTATCTCTCCCTCTTTCGCCTTCCTTTTCTGGTGGCTGCACACCCCCTCTGACCAAAATAAATACATAAAATAAAATAGATAGATAGGAGCCAGATGGTGGCAGAGCAGTAAAATGCAGTGGTCTTGGAAGCTGACTTACATGGGAAGGGTCTAGGTTAGGGGTTGGAGAATTCCTTGAGTACATCAGACGTGTGTGTCTGTGACCTGGACTAGCTGAAGTGGAGAGGTGGGGGCGGATCATGGCACTAAGACCCGATTGGGGTGCTATATCTCTGTCTCACGGTCTCTTTTTGTCTTGCTCATTCACGGAATACGTATGTAAACTTACAAGAAATTTTCATAGTTAAAATTCAAGCAGAGCAAGAATGTATATAAAGTATTTTTTTAAATGCATCAGAAAAGAAGTGCTGGGGCCAGAAGGTGGCGTTGTGATTAAGGCATTGGACTCCCACATGGCTGAGGGCAGTTCGAGAAGCTCCCACAGACCTGGCAGCTTCCTCACTTCCTCTCTCTCTCTCTCTCTCTCTCTCTGTCTTTCTTTGGTAAGTGCACATATCCTATAGAAAAATCAAATAATAATAATAATTCTTTGAGAAAGAAAGAAAGAGAGAGAGAGATAGGAAGGAAGGAAGGAAGGAAGGAAGGAAGGAAGGAAGAAAGAAAAGCAGTAGTAGTGTTCCTCTGTGTTCCCCCCCAGCCTCCCACACACAGGTACCAATCAATGCCTCTCTGCACCTTGACACATCTTGGTGATTTTCCACATTAGCACTTACAGGGTAATCCTTATTCTTTTTAATGCCTCTGTAGTATTGCATTATGTGGTTGTACTATCATTTATTTATTAGGGCCTTTATTGATGCACATTTGCATTATTTTGTTATTAAAACAGTGCTGCAAGCAGTACCCTTGAACAAATATCACAGTGGACTTGTGCAGCTCTGTCTATGGGGTAACTGGGAAAATGACTAGACTTAAGGGGTTGCAGGCTGTGGGGACTTTCTGTTAATAAATATTGCCAGACCGCCTTCTGCAAGTTTTCACCAGTTTAGAGTTGCCAGGAAAGTGTAGAACGACTGTTTGCTCATACACGTCGGGTGGGTGCGATCTCGTTTTTGCTTGCCTTTAATTGTAAATGTATTTGAAAATCTTCTCTTGGTGTTTTTAGCTGATTCTGTTTCTTTCTCTGCAAATTGCTTGTTCTCGTCTTTCCTTATTTTTCTTTTGGGCTCCTACCTTTTTTCCTTGAAAAGAAAGGGCTGAGGAAATAACCCTGGTCATATGCATTTCATATTGTTTTTTCAGTTTATTTATTCAGTAGACTTTGTAGTTTATTTTTTTAGAAGGTAGCTTTGTGTTTTAATTTTTAATTCATAACTATGGATTTTATTCTGTAATTTAATATTTTTTACTTTTTTTCCACATGAGTACCTGCTATTTATATTCTTCTGTTACTATCTTGCCTTATTTTTTATATTTAAATCTTTTTTTTTTTTCTTTCTGAGTGGTTTTTGCTATAGGGCACGTGTGCTTGCCAAAAAGACAGAGAGACAGAAAGCGAGAAATCACCCCCGGGGGGATGGCCATACCGCAATCCCTTCTCCTCCATTCTCCTCTTGGGATCTTGGGCACTCACACACACGCACCCAGTGTGAGTTTTAAGCCACTGGGTCTGAGACTCGAACCGCGGTCGACTACATGGGAGTTCAGCGACATCGTCATTACACTTAACTGCTGGTCCCTATATTTAAATCTTAATATTGTTTTTTGACTAAGTAATACACTTTTAGTATTCAGAGACCAAAGCAATACCTAGAAACCTTGCATTCATCCACTTCTGTCCACTCACTTATAAGGTAGCCATAGTTTAAAATTTCTTGTACAATTACACACCACATAACAGCGTTTGGGTTAATGACAGACAACATATACAACAGTGGTCCCATAAGATTAAAATAGGCTACCCTATAGCCTAGGCGTGCACTAAGCTGTTGTAAGTACACTCTGTAATGTTTGCCCAACTATGAAATTGCTAGATGATGCGTTACTCAAAGTAGTCCTCCGTCATTAAGCAGTGCTTGACTGTCATTTCAGTAATTTGGTATTACAAGTACAAGCACATAGGAGTGTATGCTTACCCTCCCTCCTATTTTGTTAACAAAAGGTAGCAGGCTACTTTTGACTGGTTGACACTGTAGTTTTTTTCACTTCATGATGTATCTTGACGGGTTGTTGCTAATTGTGTAGAGTACTTTCCCTTTACACACCTGCATGGTATTCCATTGTGTACGAGCACGATGGTTTATTCAGGTTATATTGTTTTGCACTCTTACCAGCAAGGTATGAGGTGTGCCCATTTTCCCATGGTTTTAACACCTGAGTGTGTTGCCAACTTTTGGATATTTGTCAATTTGATAGATAAGAAAGGGTACCTGAATGTACCAGGTTGTCAGGAAAGTCATGGTATGTTTTTCCTATGCACAAATGGATCATGACTTTTCTGACAACCCAGTAGTTTTAATTTTTGTTTCTCAGTGAGAGAGGTCAACTTTTTTCACATGGGTGCCTGCTACTTGTATTCTTCTGTTACTGTCTTGGCGTACTTTTTATATTTAAATCTTAATATTGGGTTCATCTTAGGTTAGTATGAGAGATGGATAGGAGTATACCTTTTTCCTAGCATTTCTCACCAGCCCGTCTCTCTTTCTCACTGGTTTGAGGTGCTGTCTTTCTGAGCCTGTAGGTGTGATTGTTTGTATCCAGGTCTGTTTCTGGACCTTGTTCTGTTTCAATTGGTCTGTCCAGAGGTCTGCATTTACATCATTATATTGGTGAGTCTTGTCCTTTGGGTTTCGCGTCATGCTCGGGAGGAGCATCTCTTTAAGATGACGTGCACCCTCGTGGGTCTGTGGCCGTGGCCGTGGCTTTCCATGGAGTCTGTCCCTTGCTGCAAGTTCATCTCTGTCTGCAGGGCTGCTTCTGTCGTTTGTCCTCCATCACGGTCTGAGTTGTTACTGTTTCTGTGACAAACACCCCGCGTTGTTTCCCCAGAGCTCAGGTGGCATGGTCTTTGGTCTCCCTTCAGTCTAACAGATCGACACTGCGATGTTTCTACCAGCACAGTCACGAGTAGCTACCTCTGGGCAGATCATCAAACACGCTTTCATGCTGCTCCTTTCTGGGGGCAGTGCGTTGGCACTTCTTGGGCAGCAGCGTGGCAGAAAGAACATGAACCTCGTGGGGGCTGCTGTGTAAAATGGGCGACTGCGCCCCACAAAAGAGAAGAAGATAATAAAATGAGATAATGAACCTCAGCTCTCCAGTTGTGCCAAAGGGCAGCCCTGTGGCCGCGGAGCTCCCCCGGAGCTGTAGGACGCTACTCTCCATAGAAAGACGCCCACCTGGTGGGGAGACGGAGGCCACGCAGAGGGGGGAAGTCATCCCCGTGTCCTCCACAGCCCCGTGCCCTGTAGGAGCACTGTACATGCACCTGGGGTGTCGAGACTTGGCAAGGTGATCCACAGTTGTGATTTTTTGAATTCCAACCCACTGGCCTCATATTTCTTCTGCCTTGTTTCCGATTGTCAGCACTGGCCGTCCTCCAGTTTGATTTTACCACTAATTGTGTTGCACGTTACCGTACCGAAATGAATCAAATCAAAATGCTTTTCCTGGAGCATCAGATAAAGCAGGCGAAGGTTCTGAGTAATGAGCAGATGCTGCTAATGCAGGGACAGCGGAGACCTTGCCAGGACTCCATCTGCTCCATGCTTGCCTGCCTCTGGCCCCGAGCCACGGCATTAGGGAATGGCAGTGTGCTTGAAACCCACTCCCCGCTCCCAGACTTGGTCCCGAAAGCTCACGCTTTGGCGAGAAATGAGGTGACACACTTCTTAGGTGCAAAGAAGTTCTCATTTGTCCCCCAAGTGGAGCGAGGAGAGACAAGATTCAGTGCACATTAGCGTGTCGGACCCTCGATGGGACAGCCGACAGCCCTCTTTCTGTGGGGCCATCAGGCAGGGCAGAGTGGCTTACCCACGTCTGCAGCACACCCAGTGCAATTGTCTGAACACACATGCTCCATTGTCCCACACTGTGCCTGCCCCGGGCCGAAGTGGCCGTGATTTCTCAGTTACCGACACCTTAACAATGTGCGGGGAAGGTCTCTCTAAAGTGCTTTTTAGCAGTGAACTGTAGGCCACGTTTTAGTTACATGGCTGTGGTTCGAGGTGCTTCTAAAGTTTCATTTATTCTTTTACGTATAATGGAAAATCAGTTCTTCCATAGTGTTGCTTATTGCTCTTGATTGTTGATGACATTTGGATGTGACGACGTGCTCGCTGATGGGAGAGGCAGTCCTTCTCTACCCTTGACCGACACCGTAATTTTGGAAGTGGGTTATTGACATGCTGAAGCATTGATTGGGGAAGGCGAGGACAGTTGGCTGTGGACTGTGGAGAGTGCTGATGTTTTTAAGCCTGGCTTTTCTGGTAGTCCTCCTCTTACACATTTCAATAATCCGTTCTCACCTGATGCCATTACCTACCCGTAGGTCTAGGAGTCTGTTCTCACACTGGCTAAACGAAACAAAATGAAACAACTTATTAACCAAAACAAAACAAAACAAAAACAGAAAATGGCAGGTAAAGTCCTTTTTTTCTTAATTTTTCCCCCCTTCTGCTATAGGGCGAGTGCACTTGCTAGAAGAGACAGAGGGAGAGGGAAAAATGAGAAATCACTCCCCCACCAGGAGGGATGGCCATGCCACAGTCCCTTCTCTTCCGCTCTCCTCTTGGGACTCTGGTGCACATACACACGTGCCTGGCATGTTTTTAGGCCACTGGGTATAGGACTTGAATCGCGGAGTTATCCATATGGGATCCAGCGCCTAAACCCCCACACTACCTGCTGGCCTCAGGTAAAGTCCTTTTGAAAGATAGGACATGTTTATAAATTTAAACAGTTTTCTTAGCAGTAGGAATGCTCACATTTTAAAGATACTCAGAGAAGAGTTAAGATTTAAATACAGACTTCTGGGACCAGCAGCAGATGGCATAATGGTTACTTGGCTGGACTCCCACATGTTCGACCATGGTTTGAGGCCCAGACCTGGTGGCTTCAAACTCACACTGGGTGTGTGTGCATGCATGCCCAAAATCCTGAGAGGAGAAGGGATTGTGGCGTGGCCACCCCCCCCACCCCCCGGGGGAGTGATTTCTCACTTTCTGCCTTTGTCTTGTGCTCCCTATAGCAAAAATCTCTCTCTCTCAAAAAAAAGTAAATGCAGACTTCTGAACTGAGGGTATTTGTCATTTAGAAACCTTCTTTGGGGACCAACAGTTGGCGTAATTAATGGCTATGTCACTGGACTCCCATGTAGTCAACTGTGGTTCGAATCCCGGACCTGGTGGCTTAAACTCACACCGGGTGCATGTGCGTGCGTGCCCAAAATCCCGAGAAGAGAATGGAAGAGAAGGGACTGCAGTGTGGCCATCCCCCCGGGAGGGTGATTTCTTGCTTTCTGTCTATCTGTCTCTCTCTGTCTTTCTGGCAAGCGCACGCGCCCTATAGCAAAAACCTCTCCCTCCCCTTCCCCCCCAAAAAGAAACCTTCTTTCTTCTTTTTTTTAGTTACCAGAGGGCACATGTGCTCACTATAAAGAGGCAAAGAAACAGAGAAAGCACCCCTCAGTGGGGCGGTTGTGCCACGGTCCTTTCCCCATCTCTCCACATTTTTGGGATTTGGGCATGCACTCACATGTGCCCAGCGTGTGTTTCAAGCTGCCAGCTCTGGGATCCACACCTTGCAGTTAGCTATGTGGAATCAGACTCCCTTAACCACTAGGCTTCAGGGCCAGCTCTGGAAGTCTTTCTGAAGGCATTGAACTTTAAAGGTGACTCTACCAGGCATGGTGTTAGATTTTGTGTAATGAGTAAGCCATGGAGACTGTATTGTCTGATTGAAGAAATTGCTGAATGAAAGTACCCTTTTAAAGGTTTTTATATTTTTCCATGAGGAAAGCTTGAAATTATATGAGAACTACTACTACTGCTTTTTCCTGGGGGAGAGGTTTTTGCTATAGGGCGCATGCGCTTGCCAGAAAGACAGACAGAAAGTGAGAAATCACCCCCCAGGGGCAATGGCCACGCTGCAATCCCTTCTCCTCCATTTTCCTCTTGGGATCTCGGGCATGCACGCACATGCACCCTGCATGAATTTAAGCCACCGGGTCCGGGATTCAAACCACGGTCAACTACATAGGAGTCTAGCGACATAGCCATTACGCCAACTCTGGTCCTCAAGTTATATGAAGACTTCAAAAGTCTGTGAAGAATTGCATTAGAGGATAATTTTAACTTGATGCAGAAAAATTAGAAATTCATGTGTAGTTTTTTCATAATACACATTTTCAAGAACTTTTTGAAGAACCTACATATATGCTTTGGACTGAGTGTGCATTGTAGCTGAGTAATGGGGCAGCCCTCCTCAAAAGGAAGTCCACAGGCGTGATCTCGGGTGGGAGCTGTGTGATGTCTAGGATTATTTTTAACCTCAGAAGGCACGTACACTTGCTGGAAAGAGCGGGGAGAGAAAGAGCGGGAATGTAAGAAGGTGCTTGCGCCCATGGGGGATGGTCATATTGCAGTCCCTTCTCCACGTCTACCTCGTTGTGGGGATTCGGGGGGCATGCCTGCACACGTGCCAAGTGTATTTTTCAATTTGCCAGGTCTGGGACTTGAATCATGCAGCTGGCCACATGATGTCCAGCTGTCTTAACCACCAGGCTACAGGCTGGTCCTCTAGGGAATTAAAACAAAAAGGTGTTTTTATTTTTATAGTAATCAAATTTTTTTAAATGTGCCCAAGTTTGTATGTACTTGCTGGGGGGAGACAGAAAACAGAGGGAAAGTGAGGAAGTATCTGCTCCCCAGGGGAATGATCACATCACAATCCTTTCTCCTCCGTTTCTCCTTTTGGGATTTTGGACATATACACACATGCCTGCCATGTTTTTCAAGCTGCCGGGTCCAGGACTCAGACCACATAGTTGGCCATGTGGGATCTAGCTACCTTAGCCACCTGCTGGCCCTCATCGGACCTTTCGACTTTGTGACTGAATCATGCTGTGGGATCACAGCCTCTCCGGTGTGTTCCTGGGCTGCTGACCCCAGGTGATCACATACACACTGTGCTGGTCTTGTGATGAGTTTTCACGCTGAGGGGTCCACAGAGAAATTCTTGGGGGGGTGCACACGCTCTCAAATTTAAGAAACAGAGGGAAGGGACATTTTTGTGCTATTAGGCACAGACTAGCAGATGACTAAGTTTATGAATTTATGAAGTTACTAGTAAAAGTAATTTGAAATATTTTTCTCATGCAGAAAAAAGTGGCATGCTGAATTTCTACAATAATACAATAATTAGTCCTTTGTTTTATTGGGGGTAATTTTACTGAAAACTGGTTTTTAGCAATTCACAGTACGATACCTATGTTCAAAGGCGCTGTCCTGTCTCATTGTCGTTGAGGATAAAAGCTGACAGGAGCAATAAATAGCACAGGTAGCTTTGGGGAGCTAGTTTAGACTAGAGAAATGAATTGTCCGTGTTCGTAAGTATACCTAACTGAGCATAAATTTGCTTTTTCGAGGAAGATAAATTGAATTTTAATTTAAACTTGAGAATTTAATTTCCCTTTTAATACTTTTGGTTTGGGTTATAGTGTTTATTCTGTTTTAAACCCCTGGGGCTTTAGCAAAGCAGGAATTAGTGTATTTGTGGAATGAATGTAGCTTTGTTTTAAAAGCAAAATGTGTTGGCTTGGCTGCCTTTTCATTCAAAAATCCATTAGGCAGGCCCGAGTGGAGTAGGAGGGTGGCCCACCAGGGCCTCGGACAGTGTGGGGGGAGTCTGAGCGAAGCAGCAGCTGGTGAGCTTGAGAGGTTGGCAACACGGAGGGAGCTGGGGCAGGTGAGTGAGTATGTCCCATTAACGAGCGCCAGGTTTCTCACTATGAGAGAAAGAGGGGACAAGCATGGCGAGGGGATAACCAGAATGAACCCTGAGCTGCCGGACTGAAGTAGGGGATGTCAGTGTGGAGCTGATGGCTTCCAGTATACAGAGAAAAGTGAACAGCGCGCGTCCGTGTGTGTAGCTGTGTTCATGGCTGTCCGAGCTCTGTGGGCTGGAAGGTGTAGAAGCAACACTGCCCGGGGGAAAGGGCACACCTAGTGCCCAACTCCTGGAAATACCGCTCTCAGCTAAAAGAACTAGGCTGTCTGGAGAAATGGCTGACTCCAAGGCCGGGGCAAGGAAAAACAAGGAAATCTGGAACATCTGTACCAGGAAGTAAGGAAGTGCTTGAGGAGTGATGGTGACAAGTATCAGATATTGACAGTAACAGGTTATAACCCAATGGATAAAAGAGGAACCCATGAGCACACACTGATAGAAATAAATGAATAAACAAAACAGAGGAGGAAAAAAATCAGCTGTTGCATATGGAAAGAAATATAGGATTAGAAAGTCACTAATGGGCCACCATCATGGTAGTAATTAATTCAGAGGAAACAAACCAGTTGATTCTAAAAGTGGTGGATAAGAATGAGTCGAGGGATCAGCTTTTACAGTCTCGAAGAATCTCCCCACTTACTAATGAAAGGGGAGAAAAGTAACTTTGCAATGGCAGTGCAAGTTGTCCCATGCCATAGAATGTCATGAGGAGAGGGTGGAGTTACGTCTGTGGTGTTTCAGTCCAAAACGCACAACCTGGTCCATTCGCGAGGAAGTACTGGACAAACCCAAATTAAGGGATATTCCACAAAATTAAAGCCTGAGCTCTTTAAAAGCGTCAAGGCTGTGGAAGTCCAGGATGGTGAAAGGAAATGTCCCAGTTTGTGGGAGATGGGAGTGACTTCATAGCAGGGTGCAGCGTGGCATCCTGACGAGGGGCCTTTCTGTAAAAGACTTCCCTGGGACAATTGGCAGTGGAACCTGAGCTGCAGGTACGTGGCAGTTCTTGTGACTTTTACAGAATTTTGAAATTGTTTAAAAGTTAAAAACAAAACTTTTGTTCCTGATCGAGATGACCTCCTAGAACCTGGATTTATCTTTCTGCTACAAATTACTAGAAAATTGGGCAAAATATATTAAGCCATAGTTTTCAGACATTAGAGAACAGCCCGGGACTGTGGTTCCTTTGAGAACAAAGTGAGGCCTACAGTCATGCTAACTTACCGACAGGAAACAAATCCGTTTAGGGAAGGGGGACCTGAACTAGTGGGTGGCCTCGCTGAGTTGAGACACCAATTAGAGTTCAAGGAAGTCAAGGTGGATAAAATTTGTGGGCCAGAGTTTCAGAGAGGAGGAGACCTCAGAGAGGGAGAAGTGCAGAGATCCGCTGAGGAGTCCCTGCAGCCTTTGACCACGTACTGCTCTGCATGTGTGTGAGAGCAGGGAAGTAGGAGAAGGCAAGGCTGGGAATAACCTGCATTCTGGTAATAAATGGCTCGCGGAGTGGGAATTCTCATAAGGATATCATATTTTAGCAGTGGGGCCAAATTAGCACTAGACCAAACACTTCCAGAAATCTCTTAAAGAAAGAAAATAAATCTCCAAAGAAACCAGACGATTGAAAATATCTTGATCTTGCATCAAAAGAGAGAAAAAGCACTATTTCATAGAACACAGCAAAACCCAGAAACCAACTGTGTAAAATTCACAATGTCTGTCATCCAGTAAAAAAAACAAACTAAGCTTGCAGGGGCCAGCAGGTGGCATGAAGGTGAAGGCAGCTGTATCCCGCATGGCTGACTGCGTAATTCTAGTCCTGGCCCCAACAGTTTCCTAAAACAGAAACAAGGCAAGAATGTACTTCTATTTAATATTGTGCTGGAAGTCCTACTTAGTGCAGAAAGGCAAGGAGGAGCAAAAATTAAAAGGGCATACAGATAGGAAAGGAAGAAATAAAAATGCCTATGGATAAATTATTTATGTATAAAATCTTAAGCAGGCAACAAAAACTAGACTCGCCCAACTTTACTGGAACCTAGAATCTTTAGTAATGTCACTGGCCATAAGGTCAAATGCAAAAGTCCATAAGTCCATTGTATTTCTTCAAGTTAGCAAAAATCAATTGGCATTTAGTTTTTCTTTACAAATATAAGATACTTAAGGGTTAGTTCAGCATAAATAATTTTTTTTTTTTTTTTTGGAGAGGTTTTTGCTATAGGGCACGTGTGCTCACCAGAGAGACAGAGACAGAGAGACAGAAAGCGAGAAATCAACCCCCAGGGGTGATGGCCACACCGCAATCCCTTCTCCATTCTCGTCTCAGGATCTTGGGCACACATGCACATGCACCCAGCGTGAGTTTAAGCCACCAGGTCCAGGACTTGAACCAAGGTCAACTACGTGGGAATTCAGCAACATAGCCATTATGCTAACTGCTGGTCCCAACAGCATAATATCTTTAAGACCTGCCTGCATGCTGAAAACCATAAAATACCACTGGGGGGAAATTAAGAAAAGCCCAAATAAGTGGAGAGTGTGTTATGTTGAATTGGAAGAGTGAATGCTGTTAATATGTCAATTCTCACCTGCTTGATCTAGAAATTCAACCTAATTCCAATAACAATCCAAGTGTTTTTTTTGGTGGGGAGGGTAAAAAAAATTGATTAGCTCCTTCTAAATTTTAAGATCTAAAAGAATTAAAAATCATGTCCAGCCATGGTAACGCAATACTCTGCGACAACTGAGGCCATGTGGGAAGGTCCTGGATTCACAGTCTTACTCATCGGTTGCAAATGCAGCTTCCGGAATGATTCCCTTTTACTTTTAGTCCTAGTCCTCAGGTAGCAGAGAGCAGCTCTAGGCTAATGGTCTGCTGGAAGATTGAGGATGCAAGCGTGGGAACTGCGGCATCTGGGTAAAGTGTGAACTTCATTGAACTTTTTTCAAGTCCCTCCATGAGTTAGGCCTTTTTTTAAAAACTCATTATTATTTTTCATGAGAAACCGAGACAGAGAAGGAGACATGGCGTGATGCACCCCAGTCTCAACTGGCCTGGATCACAGGTACTTGTACCTGAGTTCTCAGGGAGGTTTCAGGATGCAAACCCGGGAACTCTCCCATGTGGATCTAGCGGTGTTACTGTTGCCCCTCCACCTGGCCCCTAATAGCTTTATTCGTGGTCCTTGTTTGTACCGACGGTTCTTGCTCTGGCTTCTCTTCCCTGAGAGCAGAGCTTATTTTTGTCCTTTCAGACTGCATACTACCTTCTCATCTCTGGCCTACATTTCAGAGTGGCGTTGGATAGGCTTCATGAATGAAGAGAGGTACACGTTTAAGTGAGTGCTATGGAGGTATTTAACATTTTTTTCGTTCAAGTGGTTTTTTCTGTTCTTACAGAATTTTGTTTTTTGATTCCTATTTAATTTCTGATAGACAAGTGTTTATGTATATGGTGGACCTTGAGATTGCCAGCTGTCTTTTTATAGTCAGCTTTATACAGGGTCTCCAAACACAGCTAATTGATCTATTTAACCGTTATGATACTGAGACCACGCTTCAGGCGTTTATCGTGTACGCTCAAGAGGGTAGGTGCTCATGGCTAAATAAGTCCTAATGCAGAAAGCGCCAAAGACCGCAAGACCAACCTCAGTTCCAGGAGTGACCAGTCTGTGACGATTTCTAAGCCATAAACCTATGTTAAATGTTATGGTTAATGGAAAAGATCAAAGGGGAGGGGCAATCCCAATTGTGGTTTTCTCCAAAACTGGTTCAGCAGTTATTTACCTTTCAAGCAATTAACATAATTACCATTATGCTAAAAAGTAATTTTGGAAAGTTCTGCCCTGAGCTCTTATGACTCCACCGGGACAGTTTTAGTTGGGACTTATCTTTTTGATGGAAGCCTAATTGCAATTTTGGCTTTGTGCACACAAACAGAAGCAGCTAATTGTTTAGGCAAATAGCAGATTAATTTAAATATGCATCCCTAATAAAACAAAAATGGTATCCATTATGGTCCTTGTTCCCATGACGAGGAATATAAATATTCTGCACAAGTACCATTAGATGGAGGTCTTAAGGATTGTCGACATTATTTCACAGTGGTAGCACTTTCCAGATAGCGAGTAATCTTGACAAACGCCAACATAAATCAGTTGCAACTCATTTAGATCCCATCTCCACTATGTGCAGTTTCATTATCACACTCTGGCCTCCTCCGGGAGGTGGGAGGGGCAAGTTGCAAACTGGCATGGGTGCCCGTCCACAGCTGCTGAGCAGGCTTTATGTCTCCTCGAACGACTGGCTGTCGTTACTCATGTCATCGTTGATGACTGCTCCTGGCCTAGGTTGAACTTGGGGTTCCTTCAGCCCAGCCGGCTGCCACTTGTCAAGGTGGAGAGTCCTGAGCCCAGGGAGCAGGTGGGGACTGCCAGGCCGAGACTCGTCAACACATGTGGGCTGAGGGCCCTCGCTCATTCTCTTCTGTTTCTTTTTTTTTTTTTTTTTTTAAAGAATTATTTCCTTTATTTTATTTATCATTATTGTTATTTTTTTTTTTATTTATTTTTTTTTTGGAGAGGTTTTTTCGCTATAGGGCGCGTGCGCTCGCCAGACAGACAGAGAGAGACAGAGAGACAGAAAGCGAGAAACCACCCCCCAGGGGGGATGGTCACGCCGCAATCCCTTCTCCTCCATTCTCCTCTCGGGATCTTGGGCACGCACGCACACGCGCCCGGCGTGAGTTGTAAGCCACCGGGTCCGAGACGCGAACCGCGGTCGACTACGTGGGAGTCCAGCGACATAGCCATTACACCAACTGCTGGTTCCCTCTTCTGTTTCTTTTTGAGAAACTCAGTTTCTTCTTTTGCCTGCATCCTTCTCGTATTTCTCATCTAGCAGACAGCACAGTCTTCCATCACGGCTTCGGCATCAGCATTTTGGGAGGTTTTGTCAGAGAGGAAGAAGGGCACCTGCTTTAGCTCGTTTTCTCCGGGGGTGTGGCAGAATGGGGGCCGTAAGCTTGGGCTCTCAGGGCTTCTGTGTGGGGGATTGTGCCTGGTTCAGAGAATGGTGCCGAAGACCTGCTGCTTAAGTCACTCCTGAGCAGCTGCATAGAACCTCTCTCTGCGTTTGCTCAGAAATGTTCTTGTTTTACCTCGGCCTAATACGCAGGGTAAATGCTGTGGACACCGCTTAGGCTGTCTCCTTGCTCCAAGGTCCTTCCCCTGCCTCTAGAAGTGGGAGCACTTGAAATACCCCAGCTAGTCTTTCAGCCTCACATGATTGGACCAGGATGGGGACCCAGTCCTGGGGTAGCCGATTCATGGGCTGTGATGAGCCATTTGTGGCTCAGACTCTTGCCCGCTTGAACTAGAAGAGTGGAGTGGGGACAGCCACGTGTCTTCATGTCCCAGGATGAGAGGAAGCTTGTCTGGAGAGGGAGAAACAGAGGCAAGATTGGGGTGCACCCAGGAGACAGTCGCTGCCTTGGGTCTAATCTCTGATGATCCCTGGTGGGACCTCCTGCCCCTGGGGCTCCGTGCAGTTGCCCTGCCCCTTTTCAGACAGCTCCATCTGCTCTCAGGCCTGTGTCCGTGGGTGTGTACAACCAGACGCTCCCTGGCTAGAACACGAGAGCAGCGCTCTCCCACCTTTCCTGCTCTTCAGCCATGTCAGTGCTCTGAGTGCTCTACCGTAGGGAATATGGAAGGAAAGGACACACTTGTGCCTCTTGTGTCTCCACACAGTGCCAGGGGCCCAATCCATTCTGTTGCTGGGTCTGCAATATGGAAAAACTTGACCTTTCGAGTGAATTTATGTAAGAAATTTTTTAAAATCTTTGCCAGAGGGTGCGTGCACTCAGAGAGAGAGGGAGAGAGAGAGAAAAGGTGAGAAAACAGTTCCCACAGGGCGCACACACTCCTGGCGTGTTTTCCAAGCGACCAGAACTGGGAGCGGTTGCCCATGTGGGATTCAGCCGCCTTAACCACCATGCTGCTGGCTGACTGAAACCAGGTCGATTTTTAGAATCAAACCTATTTTTTCTCTTCTAGTTTTAAAAAAAATTATTTATTTAATTTTATTTATTCATTCATTTATTTTAATTTGATGAGAGAGAGAAAGTGAGAAAGCAAGCCACTAGGTCCGAGACTCAAACCATGTTCTGCCATGTGGGAGTGTCCATCCAGCACCTTAACCACCACGCCACCTGCTGGTCCGCAAGAATCAAACCTGTTTGAGAAGGGAATTTCTGTGGTCCTGTCAGTGACTGCCTCTTTCTTAAAAGTTGTGCATGGCAAGGTAGACCCAGTTCAACCTGAGACATCTAGGAAAGTTAGTGCCCCTCATTTGCAAACCTGCACTATAGCATCAGCATGCAGAGTTCATCTTAGCCATTGTCCCAGTGTGCTCTATTAATCTCTATGGTCTTTTATTATTTATTTATTTATTTATTTATTTATTTTTTGGAGAGGGTTTTTTTTTTTTTTTTTTTTTTTTTTTTTTTTTTTTTTTTTTTTTGCTATAGGGCGCGTGCGCTCGCCAGAAAGAGAGAGACAGAGAGACAGAAAGTGAGAAATCACCCCCCAGGGGGGATGGCCACGCCATGATCACTTCTCCTCCATTCTCCTCTCGGGATCTTGGGCACACACGCACACGTGCCCGGCGTGAGTTTTAAGCCACCGGGTCCGGGACGCGAACCACGGTCGACCACATGGGAGTCCAGCGACATAGCCATTACGCTAACTGCTGGTCCCCAGGGGTCCTATCTCTCTGGTCCTTACATGCTCCCAAGTGAGATGCTTGGTAGATGCTTCCTGGGGTGTCAGCTCTGTGCTCTCATGGAGTTTTTTGGTTTTGTTTTGTCATATTTGCTATGATAGCGCTAGTCCCTAGAGTAGTGCTTTGGTACAAAGCAGGAGCTCCATAAATATTTGTCGAATGTCTTACTGCACTGATCCTTTCTGGCTAGATAATTAGGATGGTGGTTAGGAACAGTGTTCCAGAACTTTCCTATATAATTCAAGTGTTCACTGTTCAGGTCTCTGCAATTTTGAGGTTGTAAATATAGCCACAATGTAATGATATTAATGAATCAATGGACCACTTATAAAACTAGTTTTCACTCAAACAACCCTCCCTGAAAGCTGCTGCGCTGGTTCCTTCCTACCCTGCCCGTGTGCTTTCAGGTCAGATATCCCACAGTACAGTTCAAAGTGAAACTGCCAACTTGCAGAAGCTCCAGGATTTTAGTGTTGTTAAAGTGATTCTGGAAGAACGCTGGAAGTGATAATTACATGGGTTACTAGAATGGCTTTTTTATCTTCTTTAAATCTCTCTAAAAGATAATTGCCTGCTTATGCAAAAATAACAATGTATGTAAGATTCATAACACATAAAGAAATAAGTATGACAACAGCAGAGCAAGGGCTGGGCGGAAGGAAACAGACCCATGCTGCTGTCTTGCTCTTACACTGAAGTGGGGCCGGCAGTCACGGATCTGGCAGGTTAGACAGTGATGTTAAAACCCTGAAGCAACCACTAAAACGGCATAGCAAGGAGTTTGGGTTAATAAGGTAACAAAGGAATTAAAATGGAATAAACATATTTTCAGTTAACCCAGATACTCGTTTCCCCCCACCCCCCAAAAAAAGGGCAGAAAAAGGGGAAAGGGGAGCAAAGAACAGATGGGACAAATAGAAACAAGCAGCAAAATAGTAAATTAATTCAGCCGTATCAATAATCATATTAAGTATAAATAGCATAAGTACCTCAGTTAAAAGCAAGACCTGTGCACTGTCTACAAGAAACCCACCTTAAATATTATAGAAGGAAAAAGTGAAAGGCTGGGAAAAAATAGACACACTCCCATTAATCAAAAGAAAGCTGAAATGCCGTGTCATTATCAGACAAGTGGATTTCAGAGCAGAGATTATAACCAAGGATATGGAGGGATTTGCGTAAGATAACGGGGCAATTCATCGGGCTGGCCCCATAGCCTGGTGGTTAAGGGATGCAGATCTCACATGGCTGACTAAGTGCTTTGAATCCTGGCCCTGCTGTCTTGAGGAACACCTTGGGTGTTTGTGCCTGCATGCTGAGAATCATGACAGGACGGAGAAATGGAGGAGAAAGCCTTGCAGCATGACCACGCCCTGCTGGGGAGGGCATGCTTGGGCTGCTCGCTCGCCTCTTTTTTGAGTGCACACATGCTTTGGCAAATTCAGACAGGAAAACAAAGTCAATTCATCAAGAGGACACAACAGTCCTAAGTGTTTGTGCAGCTAGATGTGTGGTTCAAGGACCCTGCAAATGGTACCAGTGTCATTGATGAGGGAGGACCTGACCCATTTGCAGACGTGATGACTGATGTGGAACTGAAAAAGTTGATGGCACAAGGGCCATTCAGAACAGAAGAATTCAACCATGAAACTGATAGAATCCTAGAATTTTTTTTTCCTCAAAAAGACTCTTTTTTTGGACAGCTCTATGAAATTCAGCCTTGTGGTGAAGGGTGTTTTTTTTTTTTGCATACAGTTCTGCTGGAAAAATGATGCCAACAAAACCAATACTTGATTAATAATGAAAAATGTGTTTATAGATAAACTCCATGTGTGCTTAGAGTGAGCTGTGGCTAAATAGCTTCCACGCTTGGCAGAACACAGGGTGAGTTTGATGGCATACATCAGTTCCTCATCGAGCTCATGGTTATTTTTTGCACGTCTAAATGCAGCCACTCATCCTGCACTCTAGTAGCTAAATTGTAGCTCAACCTCATCCTGTACCAAGTGGCTTTGGACCAGTTGTTTAACCACTCCGAGCTTCTGTTGTTTTTTCTTCTGCGAGATGATCCTAACGATGCTCCTCCCAGGGTGGAAGTGCATGCTCAACAAGAGTAGACGAGGCTAAGTGTGTGAAAACTTGAAAATGCCGTGCAAATAGCAATTTTTATTTCTCTTTACTGTTTCTTGTGATGCCTCAAAACAAACGCAAACAAGTGCCGCACAGAGAATTTGGAAGAGGCACATGTTAAGATGAGACATCTTGGAATGGAAGATCCTGTCTCTTATTGAATGGTGTGCAGCCACTGGCATTCTCTCGAGATTTTTTTTTTTTTTTCCCTCTGAGTCAGAATGAAAAGAATTTGCCAAAATATTTGCCAGGGGTATGCTTCGTGGAGCCTTTTGCGATCTGCTTCTCCTGCAAGTTTACGATAATTCTTCAAAGAGTACGTGGTGTTTATTTCTGAAGAAAGACATCACATTTAGCTTGAAGAAGGCTCTGCCTGTGTGCGTAGTCATCTATTTAAGCCCACCAACAGGAAGTCTTGCAGAAGAAATGTATTATTTTCCTTTAACTCCCTGGATTTATGTCGTGTTGAATGATACTTTATTGTAAGATCTCAAAATCAAACCATTTAGAGTTTGAAGACAAGAAAAAAGAAAGATAGGTGGATTGAAAGATAAGGGTGAAATATTTTATTGCTTTGGGTACTAGGAGGTAGGATTGGATTTATGGACGAGCAGTAGAGGGGAAGTGAGTGTTATTTATTGATAGATGAACTGTGCTTTATAACCCGGCAGGCATTATAAAAAGCATAAAAATAAAAGGTAAAAAGGAATGACCTGTTGTCAGCATATGCAGTCCTTTATCCACCCGACAGTCCCCTGCAGTAGGCGATGGTATCTTCTATTTTACAGATGAGGAAGTGGGCTCGCTGCTGGTAAGAAACTAACCCCTCGGAGTCCTTCAGTCATTAACAAAGTGAAGGAGCTGGATTAGAGCTCAGCTGGCCACACTGCGACCTCTCCGTAGTTATTTCTCAGTGCAGTTTGAACAATGTGACCAGCTACAGGGCATCATCCAGCCTAATGCAGAAAGTTAATTGCTTTCTTGGGTAAACTTTTCAAGGGAAAAAAGTAACTTAGTGGATAAGAATGATATTTTTAGAAGAATTTTTCAGTGCATAAAGAAGACCAGTGGCATTCCAAATACAGGAAAGTATATACTTCCGGTAACGAAATGTACATTCCTGTAGCCCACTGGCTCTCAAACTTGAGTGTTTTTACACATTTCTGGTGCCTAAGTATTTGCATTTCTTTCTCTCTCTCTCTCTCTCTCTCTTTCTTCCTTCCTGCCTTCCTTCCTTCCTTTCTTTTAAGAGTTTTTTTTTTTTTTGGTGTAGAGTGTATGAGCTTTCTGGAGAGAGAGAGAGACAGAAAGCAAAAAATCACCCCTAGTGGGGAGGATGGCCACATCGCAATCCCTTCTCCTCCATTCTCCTCTCGGGATCTTGGGCACGCATGCACACGCGCCTGGCGTGAGTTTAAGCCACCAGGTTGAGGACTTGAACCGTGATTGACTACATGGGAGTCCAGTGACATAGTCATTACGCCAACTGCTGGTCCCGAGAATGTGCATTTCTAACAAGTCATCAGGTGCTGCTGATGCTGTGGGTCTGGGGACCACCTTGGAGATCACCATCGTGAATGATTCCAGATGGTGGTGACACGGTCAGTGTATGTAATTGGAAATGGTCTAGCGGTATTCAGAGTTTGGGAAGAAGGACATAGAGTAAAATCAACATTTTTAACCAGTGTGAGATAGCCAAGCATGTGTTGTAGAGATGTGCAAAAATAAAATACCACTGTTAACAGTGTCTAGAAAGGGGTGGTGGTGAGGGAGGGCATAAAATACTTGTAAGAACTTTTAGAATGTAGAGGGGTTAATGGCCATTGGGGGGGTACTTTTAACCTCTAGAATAGTGCCTGGCATGTAACAAGTGCTCAGTAATTGTTTCTTAAACGAATAGCTGGATAAATAGCAACATGAATTGAGAACTCCATATGTTGGGCCAGCCCAGTAGCACAGCCATTAAGCACTGTACAAGGGAGCTGGTCCCCACCTGGCCAGCTGCAGTTCGAATCCTGGCACCAGGGGTTTGAAGAACATGCAGGGCATGTGCGTGCCCAGGATCCTGAGGGAAAGGAGAAATGGAAGATAACAGGGTTGTAGCATGACCAGGCCTTGGGGGGTGCACATGTGCATACTCCTGCCTTTCTCCTCCTTGTCCCCTCCCTCCCTGGTCTGTGCACATGCCTTCTGGCAAAAGAGAAGTCCATGCGTTAAAACTACGTGGTGGGCCAGCTCGTAGCCTGGTGGTTAATGCAGCTGAATCCCCCATGGGTGAGTTCACGGGAGTCCCAGACCCAGTAGCTTGGGAGAAACACTGGGCATATGAGTGCCCAAACTCCTGAAAGGAGGGAAGATGGAGAAGTGACCATGGCATGACCGTCCCCCAGGGGAGCTATTTCTCATTTTCTCTTTTTCTCTCTCCCTCTCCAGTGAGCACATGTGCCCTCTGGCAAGTTAAACAAATACTTAGCAATTAATATCTGTGCTCCCGTTTTTATTAAGTCTCTCTTACAAAAAGATTTTTTAAATTAATTTTTGGTACAGATAATTTTGGGGACACGTTTGAGAATGTACAAGGAGACATGCAGCAAATGTCCTTTCTGTTCTTGTCCCTTTTCTCTCTTTTCCATGCTTAGTCTAGTCATTGTGTATTTGGTTTCTTGTGCATTCTGTTTTTTATTTTAAAGAATTATTTAACTTTATTGATTTATTTATTTTAAATTTTGACTAGAGAGGGGCTGAGTGAGTGTGAGAGAGAAGGAGAGGGGAAGTGAGAAAGCAAGCTACTAGGTCTAGGACTTGAACTGTGGTCAGCCATGTGGGAGTCCAATGCCCTTAGCCACCACGCCACCTGCCAGCCCTGGTTTCTTGTGTATTCTTTTAGGGTATTGTGTGTGTGTATTGTGTATGTGTAATTTTATAAAGAGAGACTTTCGCTATCGGTGTGTACGTGCACTGGAGAGAGAGACAGGGAAGAGCAGGAGAGGGAGAGTAAAAAAGCATGCCCTAGGGGGGTGACCATGCCACAATCCTCTCTCCCTCCATTCTCCTCTTGGGATTTTGGGCATGTACACACACACACACACACACACACACACACACACACACTTGGTGTGTTTTTTGAACCACACAGTCTGCCACATGGGATCCAGCCACCTTAACCACCACGTCCCCTGGCCGACCCCAGTGCCTATTGTTGACTGACAGTCTTACTGATAACGTAATTGATTAACACATATTTTATATATATTTTACCATGTACTCTTAGGGTGAAGTAAGCTAGAGAAAAGTTATTAAGAAAACTGTAAAAATACATTTACAGTATTGAAAAAAATCTGTATAAGTGGACATGCACGTCAGAGGTCCTAAGCCACAGTTCAGCTGTGCTGTTCAGGGGTCAACTGTATATGCATTTGCATTCTGATAAATATTATCAGGTTGTCTGAAAAGTGGTTGAATTAGTGATAATTTACCTTCTCACCAGCAATTTAAGAGAGAGCCTGTTTCTTCATATCCTCAATAACAAAATGTTTCACAAAATTTTTAATTTTTGTCATTTGGTTAATGAAAAATGGTGTCACAGTGTGGTTTTAATTTTTTTCTACTTACTAGTTAATTTTTTTCATTTTTTTCTTATGTTTAAATGTTACATTGTGTTTTTTCTCCCTATGACTGGCATCCTTATATCCTTTGCTCACTTTTCCATTGTTTGTTGTTTTTATTTTTCTTATTGAACACTAGATGTTCTTTATGTATCAAGGAAGTTGGACTTTTGATGTAGTTTTTTTTTTTTTATAAATTTGTGTATTTAAAATGTTATGTTATTTTATAATTGTATTTACTAAGTGAGTTTAAATTTGTTATGTGCATTGTTTCCTTCTACATAGGATTTCTTAATATCTGGGATCTAAGGACTGGAAGGTACCCTATTCATCGTTTTGAGCACGATGCAAGAATCCAGGCGCTAGCGCTTAGCCGGGAAGATGCAACCGTTGCCACAGCCTCTGCTTTCGACGTCATAATGTTGTACCCCAATGAGGAGGGATTCGGGCAAGTAGCTGCAGAATTCGAAGTTCAGAAACTGGTGAGCTTTTAGTCTCGTCATTTTGTTTTCTACTGTTAGAATCTCTGGGTCTAATATGAACAAGTGTTAGGAGGATGCTGGCTACTTCCATTCACTCAGTGCTTCCTGTGGGCCTTACATCTTAAATTTCATTACAGGCATGTGAAGTAGAAGGTGGTATTTCCCCCATTGGCTAAGAAGCCAGTAGAGGCTTAAAGCAGCGCATTGACTTGCCCCGGGTCTCAGAGCTAAGGAGTTGTGATGCAAACCTCAGGGCTGACTTCAGGGCCAGAATTCTCGTCACTGGGGTCTCTAGCCTCCTTGGCCTCCTTAGACTAACATAGCGGACTTCCCTCCCTGGAGGTCTGAGATCATCTGTGGCCTAGAACATGAGTGGAAGTGGGTACAGGGGTGTCATCCCAGCACACATGGAAAGGAACATTCCATCGTATGCCTTCTTCATCCCAAGATTATCTCACGTGGCATTAAGGGTAACTCTTAAGTGATAGTAAATTAAGTCGGCGTTAATTGGGTAGCTGTGTTCCAGGATGTGTGTAAAGTCAAGCCAGCCTTGAGAATTCTTTACATGGCGTTTGTCTCAGAGTTTGGTTGTGTGTGAACCTTTGTATTTGTGTGGTAGGAGATGGTCTGGGGAAGGAGGACGCCCTCGGATCTGTCTGTGCTGAATTTAGTTTTATTTTAAACAAACTTGATTTTGGCATTGGTAGGAGTGAACAGAATAGCGAATATTGAATGATGGATTGATGACCAACCCTGGAACCAATCCTTATTCCTCTCCCTCTTCCTGGTGGAGATCTTATTAAAACTTGAAAAACTTCAGAGGTCGTGGCCCTACCCCTTCACCTCCATAAGCTTTTTGTCACTTTAAGGACCAGATCTCTGCAGTCATGCAGAGGTGGCTGTCATGTTCCCCAAAAGTACCTGATTCTGTTACCTCGCCTTGGGGTTTTATTAGAAAAATGTGAGAGTATGATATTGGTTGTGCTCAGACTGCCGTAGCGATTGTTACCTGTCTCTGGTTAAAGAGCACTGTAGCCCAGGAGCAATCCTAGCACCTGAGACAGGCCACGAGTCCCACTGCGAAGGGTAAACCCTGCTTCGGCCATCAGGTGGCACACTGGTTCAGACTGGGATCTTTCCGATGTAGTTTATAGGTTCTGGCAAATGTCTCAACCATTGTCCTCTGTGCCCGCTTGGTCTTTTAAAAACCCAGCAGTACGTTGAAGTCGATGACTAAGACTGAGGCTGTCAGTTTTAGGAGAGAGAGGAAGCAGACAGCCAGTGCTGGAGGCATGCTTTATAACACTTTATGTCTGAGTTCTCACTCTGGAAGAGCAGTTGTCACAGAATACGCCATGTACCCCTGGAAAAGGCAGCCCTGGGTCCACAGAGCAGGGCCATTTTTGTCCTCTCCAGATACGCTGCCAGAGTGGCAGTGTCCGTCTCCTGGGACTGTAATGCCAGTCTAGAGCCTCTGCCCTTTGTGGCAGACCTGGAGCTTGGGACGTTGGGTGCCACTCATGCATGTGGGCCCAGGGATTAGCAGAAGCACCCGGATGTTTACTCTCTCTCAGGCTCCTCTGGACAGTCTTCAGGACTCGGGCTTTTGAACTCACTGGGTGTCTTGTCAGGGCAACGTTGTCCTTTCTGCAGGGGATTTTCATAATTACACAGCAGCTCACCTTCAGCCTTAATACTCTCATAACTGACGCTGGAGGTGAGACCCACTGTAACTGTGCAGGGACCCAGCTGCTACTCGCAGAGAGTGGCGAGTGAGTTGTCGAGGGTGTATTGCCGACCCTGTGAATTAGAGTGCTAGCAGCAACACCGTCACAGTCCGGAGTGCTGTACTGGGACAGAAACGCATGTCTGCAGTGCTCCTGTGGACGGCCAGGTGGATCCCCTGTGTCACTGCGTGGCATTGAAACCATGACACAGTGTACCTTAGACAGTTTTAACTTTTGGCAACATATTTTTCATATTTATAGAAATGTTAAAATATGGTTTTTGCTCATGTGGAATTGAGTAAAAAATAAAACCCTGAGTTTTATTTATTCAGTTTCTGGAAAAAAAAGTAAAATTAATAAAATCTTTGATTTTTTTTTTCCCTTTTTTTTGGAGAGGTTTTTGCTATAGGGTGCGTGCACTTGCCAGAAAGACAGAGAAGCAGAAAGCGAGAAATCACCCCCCAGAGGGGATGGCCATGCCGCAATCCCTTCTCCTCCGTTCTCCTCTCGGGATCTTGGGCACACACGCACATGCACCCAGTGTAAGTTTAAGCCACTGGGTCTGGAACTCGAACCATGGTCAACTACATGGCAATCCAGTGACACAGCCATTACGCTAATTGCTGGTCCCAAATCTTTGATTTTTTTCAAATAGCTATATCACACCTTCATGGTTCAGAATTTAAAAGATTGTCAGTGGGAAATCTCATTTTTATCCCATCCCATGACTTGGTTCCCTCTTTCTTTTCTTTTCTTTTTTTTTTTTTTTTTGGAGAGATTTTTGCTATAGGGCGTATGCGTTCACCAGACAGACAGAGAGAGACAGAGAGATAGAAAGCGAGAAATTACCCCCCAGGGGGGATGGCCACGCCACAGTCCCTTCTCCTCCATTCTCCTCTCGGGATCTTGGGCATGCACGCACATGCGCCCGGTGTAAGTTTAAGCCACCGGGTCCGGGACTCGAACCATGGTCGACTACGTGGGAGTCCAGCGACATAGCCATTATGCTAACTGCTGATCCCTGGTTCCCTCTTTCAAAGCAGCCGCCATTATTAGGTTTATGCATGTACGAGTCAAGCACATCACATACTTCCTCAGCCTCCTTTTACACAATTTTGCACCCTGGGAATCCTGTTACCTTGTACCTCACTTTGTCTCCTATTTTATCTTAAAAGTTACCCCATTTGAATCAGTTTATAAAGAATGTCTTTGTGCTTTATTCTCAGACTACGTGGAATTCCAGTGTATGTTTGGATATACTGCTAGTTATTTAATCAGTCTCGTAGTAATGGTTGTTTATGTGTTTTCAGTTTTGTTTTGCTTTCTTTTGTTTAGGTTTTTGCCATAGGGTACATGTGCTTGCTGGAGAGAAAGAGGGGGAAAGTGAGAAATCACCTCCCCCCGGGGGTATGGGGGATGACCATGTAACAGTCCCTTCTCCTCCATTCTCCTCTGGGGATTTTGGGCACACATGCACATGTGCCTGGTGTGATTTTCAAGCCACCAGATCCTAGACTCAAACCGTAGTGCGCCATGTGGAAGTCCAGGGCCTTAACTACCACGCCACCCACTGACTCCAGGTGTTTACAGTTTTTGGCTATGACAAAATAGTACTAGCCTGTACACAGTCATTTTGCTGATGGGCGAGCTTATTTGTAATAAATTCCTAGAAGTAGACTTGCTGGGCTGGAGCATATGTGCATTTGGCATTTTGATAAGTGTTGCCAGATTTCCCTTGTTAGAAATTGGACCACATTGGGGCCTGCAGGTGGTGTGGTGGTTAAGGGTGCTGGACTCCCACATGGCTGACCATGCTTTGAGTCCCGGATCTCGTGACTTGCTTTCTCACTTTCTCTTTCTCCCTCTCCGGTCAAAATCTAACTAACTAACTAACTAACTAACTAACTAAATAAATAAATAAATAAAATTTAAAAATAAAAATAAATAAAAAAATTTCAAAAAAAAATTTTTTTTAAAGAAAGAAAATAGAAATTAGATGTTACATCCCCACCCACAGCAAGGGGTTCCAAACATTGTCCTCCTTTCACTTCTAGCCCAGTGTGCTATCAGACTTCCTGACTTTTACTGCTATGATAGATGAAACATACAGCTTACTGAATTTTTACTTTGTATTTCCCTTCTTAGGAGTGTATTTGAGTTTCTCTTAGATTGTCTTTTCATTACTGTAAGAGCTACTTTGTTTCATTTCCTGTGAGTGGTCTGTTTGCCCACTGTTTGCTATTGAGTTGCTAGTTTTGTCATTGCTGTGTAGTAGAAATTATGTGTTTTTGACCAAGTCAAGATGAATTTGTAGAACTAAACAACTCTTACCCTTTAACAGGTGGACTACCTTGAAATAGTTCCAGATACTGGAAGGTACCCTGTGGCAGTGGCTGCTGCCGGAGATCTGGTTTACCTGCTAAAAGCTGAAGACTCTGCCAGAACCCTTCATTATGTCTACGGCCAGCCCGTCACGTGTCTGGATGTTTCAGCCCACCAGGTTGCTTTTGGCGTGAAGAGTCTTGGATGGGTGTACGAAGGAAACAAGGTACTAAGATAGCAAGATGCACAATTAATAAAAGAACAGATTTTACTGTTGAGAAGGCAACTGATCAGCTAAGGCTGATACTGTTTTCTTTCCAGATGTGTTAGTTATTAGCATGATAAAAATGTAAACATGTTAAAAGGCTATGATGTAGTAATTATGTCCTTTCTCCATCTTTTCTGACCCCACTGCACAGAAGAAACTATTAGTAGTTTTTAGGTATCCATCTAGAAAAAAATAGCATATATAGATACATATGTGCACCAAGAAGGCGTTGTTCTAGAAATGGGATCACGGTGTGCATGCTGTCCTGTTCTCAGCGTTTACTCAGTACAGTGTCTTGGAGAGCTTTTGCCAGCATGTACTGATGCCCTTGCCCTAACATTCAGCCTGCACCTACAGCCCGGAGCCTGGGCAGCCAGACCCGCCGTGGTGGGCATCTAGGTTGCGTTTGCTGTTCTGGCTAGTACGAGCACTGCCGCACTTGCAGAAGTCCCTGTGGAGTCTATCTCTGGGATGTGCATTTGAGACGTGGGTGGGCATTGCCAAATTGCCCTCTGAGTGCATCAGAGTGTTCATTCTCACCAGCAGTGCACACAAGTGACTTCTGATACTCTTTGAGCCAGGAGCACAGAGACCAGTTTTTAATTGAAATTCTATGATGACCAAATTTTATCACTCTCTAGCATTTTACTCTTCTGTCAGCCAAGTACTTAGTCTTAAAGGTGACTTATAGTACTCTTCCCCTCCCAGTGGGCTTAGGGTGAAGGTTTCATTTCATTTTGTGTTTTTTCCAATCTGCCTACCCCTGACCCTGCTGGCAGTTGGGTTTCCTGGTAAGGAACGTCTCTGAGCCAGCGGTTCCCCTGAGACATCCTTCTCCTTTTCCACATAGCGGTGTTAGGAGAGGAACCAGGATGCATGCTGGCTGCAGTTGAACACCGGCCCTATTACCTGCCTCACCTGTGTGACCTTGGCAGGTTACATAACCCTCTGTATGCCTCAGTGTTTTCCTTAGTAGGTGGAGTTTGCGATGGTACCTACTTCATGGAGTTGTAGGATTAAATGGGAAGATGTATGTGCAGCGTTAAGCTCGTGCCTGATACATGAGAGCTGACTATCACTGTGTGGTCCCTCTCACCCACACTCATAGTGTGATTCTGGCCAGTGTTGGTGGTGCACGTGAGGGAGATGTACTTTTTAGATAAGGTCTTGCTATGTCATAATCCTTCTGTCTCAGCCTTCTGAGTAGCTAGGACCGTAGGCATGTGCCACCGTGCCTGTGTTTATAGGGTGAGCTGGGATTGAATCTGGGTCTACCGTGTGGCCCTTGTCCTCCTGAGCAGCGATATCCAGGGTGCACTCTTGCAGCTGGGCCTCTGGTGGTGATCTTTGGTATTTGACCTGTAAGGTCAAGTCTCATGTTGGTGTCACTGGTTTTGCCACTTTGTAGATGGTCAGGGATTGAAGCATCCTGGATTTCAGTTATACATTCTTTTTTACTTTTTATGATAGAAAGTGCATGTGCACCCATGAGCAAGAAAGCGAGAGAGCATGCGTGTATCCCGACCACCTCATCATGCTGTGACCCCCTTCCCCAGCCTTCCCGTTTCTCAGATCCTCTGGGTGCCCACATGCACACCTGGCATGTTCTCAGGAGGACCCAGGATCTGAACCAGGGTTACCGTGTGGCATCCAGCCCCGTTGGACCCTGGCAGTTCAGCCGTCTCTCAGTATGGTCCTCATCCAGGAAGGCATACACAGCAGTGAAAACTGCCTGTGGCTTATTGGACACTCGCCGGGAGAAGGTGCCCCCTGTGCTGTCACACACAGGGTCGGCCTGCCAGCCCGCTGTGTCGGAGCCTGTCCGGTGAGTCTCAGCTGAGAGTCTTGATGCCCTAGCTCTCGAGCTCCGTCTCCCCAGGAGGTAGGACAGCAAGGCAGAGATTGATCTCCTGAGGCACCAAGAAAACTTTCTTTCCCAATCCTTGTTGAGCTCATTTGTTGAGAGAGAAGAGACTGTCGGCTTTCTAATTTTTCATATGCCTCGCTTTGAATTTATCAGTTTATTTTTAGAGTTCTCAGTGTAGTGAGGTTATAGTTATATTTAATACTAGTCTGGTTTAAATGTTTTATATTGGTAATACATTTTTTACTGAGCAGGTCCTGTCTTCCTTTGACTTACCTTAGTGGATTTGTCCCTATTGCGGTACCATCGTAGTAGATACATTTGAGAAACTCGCAAAAGGGGCAGTCCAGCCCAAAATTAGGCTAGGAAGATCTTTTACATGCAGTTTTAAGTAGGCGGTTTTTAAGGATGCCACTCTAAATTTCCAACCCAGTTAAAAGTGTTAATTGAGGGACCAGCAGTTAGCGTAATGGCTATGTCGCTGGACTCCCATGTAGTTGACCGCGGTTCGTGTCCCGGACCCGGTGGCTTAAAACTCACGCTGGGCGCATGTGTGTGCGTGCCCAAGATCCCGAGAGGAGAATGGAGGAGAAGGGATTGCGACGTGACCATCCCCCCGGGGGGTGATTTCTCGCTTTCTGTCTCTCTGTCTCTGTCTGTCTGGCGAGCGCATGCGCCCTATAGCAAAAACCTCTCCAAAAAAAAAAAAAAAAAAGGAAAAAACGTTAATTGATAAGAATCAACGGATTGATATGTTAATTTTATGAAAATTAATGTTTAAAAATGTATAATCCCTCAAATAACTTGGTACCTGGTATTTTTCTTTGGTATTTTAAGGTTAGGAGAGGAAGTAAATTCGCTGAGTATGTTTCTAAATAGCTCTTTCAAAGCCGACAGTAGCATTAAGTCATCCAAATATTTTGTGAGTGCGCCACCAAAACTCTAAACACTCGTGTGGGTGAACGGCTGGTTGTAAGTAACTAGTAATAACTTTGCGTCGAGATGTTTCTCCAACACAAACGCCACCCACTTGAAAGTAAGTTGAATGCCAAGTATCATCTCCCTGTGTAAATTTGTGTTTTTGCCGAGGGAAGACTTTCCATCTGAATGTGTGTAATAGGTTTTCTCCTCCCTCAGACATATTTTTAAAAATCACTTATTTAATTGTATTTATATAGTTTTAAAATTTGTTATAGGGCACTCACCAGAGAGAGAAAGGAAGTAAGCCACCCAGTTTGGGTTTCGAACTGCGGTCAGCCATGTGGGAATCCAGCACACACCGCTGGCCTCCAGACCTACCTTTTGAAGAAAAGTCATTGTCATGTAACATTTCCATGTGAATTGAGCCATGTCGTGGATGGCTCTGTGAGATCTTAGGATCGTCCTGCTACTCTGTGCTGCGATGTCATAATTCCCAAATAGTCTTGTGTGTGAGACTTCGTGTCATTATACGTACCAGTACCCTGTTTGGGCTACGTCTGTGCCTCCGCCTGGCAGCGTGCCTCCTAGCACATCTTACCATGGTGGCAGGAGCCTTCGCAGTGGGGTTTGCCTGGGGCCATGTACTACTCTCTGGGCTTTCTGTCTGTGCCGCTGGCCTGTGTATCTAGGACTCAGATGAAGGCTTTATGAGAACAGAGAGCTTGGTCTCTTTGTACCTGATACAGAACTGAGGTTTAGCTATAGTTCATTATTGATTAGCTGTGATAAAAGCAGACTGTGAAGTCCAAACGTTGAAATAGAACTTTGGTCAGGAACTTAAGTCTCCCTAACCTGTGGAAGGATTCCAGAGCTGGTATTTTTGCTTAGTGGGGTTTCTGTGTAGTCGGAGAGTATCCTGGCACTGTGCGAGGACCATATTAGCCTTTTACAAGCGCCACAGCTGCCCGAGCGCGAGTAGAATGGTTGAGATTCACCCAGTGATCTCTGGCCAGCCAGCCCTTACGGATTCTTCCCTGGTAGTTACGGAGTACCCAGTTGTGTTCCTGGCACTTGTGTGTGAAAGCAGTCTCACACACAGATTTCACCCAACTGGTACTTGTCAAGTAAACTCGCTGTGTTCATAAACATGGTTTTCAAGGGACCAGCAGGTGGCATGGTGGTTAAGGTGCTGGACACTCCCACATGGCTGACCACGGTTCAAGTCCTGGACCTGGCAGCTTGCTTTCTCGCTTCTCGCTTCTCTCTCTCTCTTTCACTGTCTCTTTCACTGGTCAAATTAAAATAATGAGTAAATAAAAGTAAATAAAAATAATTCTTTAAAAAAAAAAAAAAAAAAAAAAAAACATGGTTTTCAAGTAACTTAGCAAGTGCTTATCTATTAATCGATTTAAAAAATAAAAACAAAAAACTTGTGAGTATAGCTGGCTGATCAGTCATCTCCAGCCCAGGTAGGAACGGCTCAGAGGGCTAGGCTTCTGGAACATCTTGCTTTGCCCATGCAGCAGAGGTTCCTAAAAAAAGATTTCAGAGGTCAGAATTAGGAGCCAGCAAGTTTATGGCTATATAGGATTGCAGGAAAAAATGCTTTTATCTATTTCACCTTTTTTTTTTTTTTTTTTTTTTTTTGGTAGGGGTTTTTGTTTGCCTTAGGGTGTGTATGCTTGCTGGAGAGACAGAGACAGAGACAGTGAGAGGAAAAGTGAGAAATTACCCCCTAGGGATAATAGCCATGCTGTAATCCCTTCTCCTCCATTCCCCTCCCGGGATCTTGGACATACACGCACACACTCCCAGCATGAGTTTCAAGCCACTGGGTCCTGGCTTCAAATCGTGGTCGACCATGTGAGAGTCCAGTGACGCAACTGCTATGCCATCTGCTGGCCCCTATTTTCACTTTTTTTAAGAAGATCAGTGTTTTTGTTTTGTTTTGTTTTGTTTTGTTTTGTTTTTGCTTGTTTGTTTGTTTCTTTAGGTTTTGCCATAGGGCATGTGAATGTGCTGGATAAGAGACAGTGAGAGGGAAAGTGAGAAATCACCCCTCAGGCCATGCCACAATCCCTTCTGCTCCATTCTCCTCCTAGGATTTTGGATACACGTGCACACATGCCTGGTGTGATTTTCAAGCTGCCAGGTCCGGTACACTGCAGTTGGCCACACAGGAATCCAGTGCCTTAACCACTATGGCACCTGCTGGCCCCAGGAGATCAGTTTTAAACATGAATTTTTAAAAAGTGTGTTTGGCAACCTGCAGTTGGTGTAATGGCTACATCGCTGGGCTCTATGTAGTCGACCATAGTTCAAGTCCCAGACCCGATGGCTTAAACTCATGCTAGGCGCATGTGTATGCGTGCCCAAGATCCCGAGAGGAAAATGGAGGAGAGGGGATTGTGGTGTGGCCATCCCCCCGGGGGGTAGTTTCTCGCTTTCTGTCTCTCTGTCTCTCTCTGTCTTTCTGGCGAGCACACCTACCCTATAGCAAAAACTTCTCAAAAAAAAGTGTGTTTGGATTAGGTAATGTTTAGAAAGCAGAGAACGAGGAGGAAGGGTGTACGATGGGCAGACTCTTTCTTCCTCCTGCTGACCTGCCACCCAGTTTCTCTTCCTGCAGCCCGAGCAGTGTTCCAGGTCTGCGTGCATCCTTCCAGAGAGCGTTTATGTGTGAATAAGCACATTACCAATGCACTCTCAACTCCTCTTTTTAAAATGTAAATGATAAAATACTATGCGTCTTTGGAAAAGTCATGACACATTTTTTGCATAAAAAATTACGTCATGACTTTTCCAGCGACCCAGTATATTACTGGGAGCAGCAGATGGCGTAGTGGTTATGGCACTGAACTCCCACAGGGCTGACCGCTGGTCATGTTCTGGACTGAAAATCATGGCGGGTGCGTGTGCATACATGCCGAGAATCTCAGGAGGAAAATGGAGGAAAAGGGATTTGGGTGTGGCCATCCCCCCCCTACCCCACCACCACCACGGGATGATTTCTTACTTTCCCTCTCACTCTCTTTTTCTCTCTGGCAAATGCACATGGCCTTTAAAATGCAAAAACCTTTAAAATAAACAAATAAAACTGTATTACTGTCTTGCACCTTGCTTTATTCTGCAACAAAATCTCTTAAAGATAATGTCTTATGATATAATAAAGCTTTTCCTGGCTCTTTTTTTTTTTTTTTTTTTTTTTTTTCCTGCAACTTAATAATATGGCATCTTGGGACCAGAAGATGGCATAATGGTTACATCAGTGGACTCCCACATAGTTGACTGCAGTTCCAGTCCCGGACCTGGTGGCTTAAAACTCACACTGTGTGTGTGTGTGTGTGTGTGTGTATGCCCAAAATCCCAAGAGGAGAATGGAGGAGAAGGGATTGCAGTGTGACCATCCTCCTGGATGGGGGGTGGTGATTTCTTGCTTTCTGTCTGTCTCTCCAGCAAGTGTTTGTGCCCTATAGCAAAAGTTTCAGTTAAAAATAATAATATGGCATCTTGTGGACATGCCTTAATTAATTCAGCTAGTTCCTTACTGATGGAATCCAGATTACTTCCCGTCTTTTGATATTGCAGAGAACACAAGGCCCACGTGCACAATGATGTAGGATTATTCCTCAGAGTAGGTCTGGTGGGTTCAAGGGACGTGCACCTTCCTAACTTTGGTGGATCCCATGCCAAGGGCAGCCTGGGCAGCCGTGGGTGGCCATGCATCCCATTCCCCTAGTGTCCCTCCATGCCTTTCCTCTCATAGGCTTTACCGAAAGCTCCCTGCAAAATGAGGCCAGGCAGATCTGCAGAGACCACGTGGCGTCACCTGGAATAATCACCAGGACCGACAGCCTGTCAGGCCAGTGTGATGGTGGAAAGGCTGTGCCATACGCTGATCATGGGCCCTTCTGGCTTATCCGGTACCCACTGGGGGGAGAGTCCTGGATTCTCTGAAACGTGACCTGCCTCTTTCTCTTCAGTAGCATGAGGAGGACTGGACACCGGACCTGTGGGCTCCTGTCCAACACCCACACTTCTGGATCCTTTGCCTAAGGGATGTTTTCTGTTCGCCGCTGAGTTGTACAGAGCTCACCTGGAGGATGCTGGGTAGCTGAGGGTTTCTGAAGGGAGTTGAAGAATCCCTTGCTCTGTCCTTTCTCTTCCAACAAGGTCTCTCAAGGACCTTGCTTATCACTGGCAAAAAGGATTGGACAGGAAGTTATTTCTTCATGAATTCCTGTGTCTTGCTGAGTAGGTAGTATGTGCTGTGGAGGGCCACACAAAGGTCTTTGCTTTTAGATGAAAATTGGTTAGCAAGTTCTAATGTCACATTGTTGGCCTGTCAGACGTCGCTGGCATAAGTGACCCTAAAGGTGGCGGTTGCTCAGTGGCATCGCTTGTAAGAGGAAACAAATGTGAAAGTAACGACCGTGGCTGCCTCTCTTCACCGTGCCACAGTGCGACCTGCAGTGTGAACTCAGTTAATGCCGTCCCGTGCGCCCAGCTGGCCCTTTAACATTTGTTTTCCTGTCTTACGGCCCCCGAGTCTGTCAGAAACCCTTTAATCTAAGAAAACATATTTATAGTAGCCTGTCATCTCTATTAATTCTTTTGTTACCTGAATCAAGGCGGAGGAGTGGGTGCTCGAATTGCCTCATTTGAGAGCAGTACGTTGACGATGAGTCTCGTGCCTCGTAAAGGAAGAGTGCGCCCCACTTAGGGCCTTAGCACCATCCGACGTGTCTGGACCCGTTTCCTAATTGAGTCCTGAAGCACTCGGCATTTGGCGGCAGATCGTATCAAGCGGCACACGGCACGCATCCTAATCAGGGCCCCGGGAGTGAAGTAATCCAGGAGGCCCGAGCGCGCTCACAAGGACGCTGGCTTGGCGCTGCCGCCTCAGCTTACATCACGCTGGAAAGTAATTGCTAACGTCTCTTATGGTAATCACTCCCCGCTCGGAGGACGTGGAGAGACTCCGGAGTGCTCGCTCTCGGCACAGGTGGAACTGTCCGGGAGGCCGGGGGGTCAGAAATGCCACGCTGGCAGGTCGTGGCCTCCTCCCATACCTGCCCCGGGTGGGGAAGCCAACTTGCCTTTTGTTCAAGGCTCATCCCAGAGAGCGGAAACTTGGTGCTTTACAAGCAGGGGAATGATTTAAAACCGAACGCTGGCAAACTGAATGTTTGATTTCATTTTCGTTTTTGACCTTTTATCTTTAAAATGTTTTATATCCATTGTTTTCTTTGAAAGTGTCAGGAAAATTGTTCTTGGAGACCATTTTTCTGGGTTGTAGAGGACGCTGACCACCAAGAGCATGCGCTGGTGGTTCAGGTGGCTGTTGTCGTCACTCCCTCTGAGCGTCACTTGTTGAACACACACTATATCTGACTGGCCCTGATGGCTGAGACCTGACACCTGCCTCGGGGATGGCAACCCACGTCCTGAGCAGCGGCTCGGCATCAGAAGGTGGCTCTGTCCATGAGAGGTGGACGGACCTTCCCAGGGAGCTGGGTGAATTCCAGAGTGCAGACAACGCTGCGGATAAGTAGGGGGGGAATAACATGCAGATGTGCAGTTTTATACGTGTCTTAGAGCTAAATGGCGTCAGTAATGTGTGTGAGTGTTACTATATTAATAAATAATCCCACTAAATGAACTTCACCTCAGCTGCAAAAACTTTGGAGCACCTTCATAGAGCCCTGGGGCTCCTTGAGACAGAGTGCAGTCCCCCCGACTCAGAGGCCTCTGGGGGCCGGGCCGTCCCTGATGTCGTACGTGATCGTGAAGGGTTATGCGGTCGAACGCATTCTGGAGTGTGACTTCTTACAGACGCCGAGTGGTTTAGGATGTCCCGTGAGCCTGGGAGGGAGTAAAAATAGGGAAAAGTTACTTTCAGCTACAGTCAGGTGGTAGTTGCTGATACACTGGGGACGGAGCAAGGGTTCGGGGCTCAGCCAGACCTCAGGCAAGTTAGTCGCGCAGTGTCCCTGGGAAGCAGCACAGTACCCGGGAAGGTGGGTGATGGGTTTTGCAGGAGGCTGTGCTCATAGCCTCAGTACTCAAGGTCCTCCTTCACCCCCCGACTGCCACCAGCTGGGGTCCGGATCAGGTTCATCTGTCAAAGCCTGGGAAAGGGCAGTCCGGGCAGAGGCAGCCGGCCTGCAGGAGGACCCAGGCCAGAGAACCACCGGCCCCTGGGCAGATGCTGGAGCCATCCCTAGCCGCGCAGGCTGTGAGTGCAGGAGCTCCGCTTCATGGGCTGTTTTCCTGAGAGCTGTTCTGAAAGAATGCGCTTAGAACAGAAAGGGACTGTCCATTTAGCTTCCCTGCAGAGCTAACCTGTGAGTTCATGTGAATGCTGAGTCACTTCTGTGCGAGCCTCTGAGGCGGGCTGGCACCAGGGCTTAAGTGTCCTTTGTCTTCACTTGCATTTGCATAGCTGTTGTATGCCAGTGACGTTGCTGTCATTTTCTAATTTGTAAAGGAATTAGTCTGTGTTCTTGAGGCTCCGAGCAAGTTTATAAAGCCATGACGTTGGCGTGTATGTCCATCGCCTTTCTTCTCCTTCGGCTGTTGAATCAAGTTTACAGTTTTATTTAGGGCCTAATTTTTCTAACGGTTTCCCCAGTTATTTACGTGGAATTTCCACCCCAGTTCTCTACCCCACACCCATGAGAGAGCGTGAACTTGGAGTTGATCACTGTTGATGTCACCGGCTCATACCTGCACGATGAGTCTTGAGTAAACCCTTGAGGCAGCGGCTAGGTCAGCTAGGTCGGCTAGCGCACACGTGGCCTTGTTTCTCAGCTAATGCCGATCCTGGGGGGGCTGTCAGAACTCAGAACTGTTTGCCTCTGCTTCCAGGTGAAGCAGCCACTGTAGGACAGGCTGCGGGCTCCGGTTACAGCCGGCAGGCGGGCCTGACAGTGTTGGTTTGGGGGAGAGTAGGCAGGAGAGGCCTGTATGAGTGAATTTCAGAATATTTACAAAGTCTCCCTGTTTCCAAGTACAGACACCAGCTTAAAGTAGACCAACAGAACAATCGCAGAGTAGAGAACTTCAGCTTTCTGGTCAGTATATAGAAGAGTATGATTTATTAACTGACTCGACACTTCAGTCTTCTCGAAGGCACTGTGTTGCGGAGTGGATTTATAATTAACTTATCAATTATTGAGTTGCACATGAGTCTTTCTAATGGACGCACAGTTCCCCTTTAAAGCATTCCAGCGTTCCCCGAGTGTGTGGGTGTGGTGTTAACTTACCGGGTAAACCCTCCATAGATAACTGCGGGGGGAGACTCCGGCTCCCTCTGGGATGACTGCCTAACCGCCCTGCGTTCCATACCCAGGGTTCCTCGGGTGTCTGGGGGAGATCCAGGCTCCACCTACTGCCCGGGTGGCTCCTTGGCACTGTGGCGTTTCCTCGGGCTGTCAACTCTCACCTTATGTTCACGGTAGTTTTTGAATGTCTGTTGAAGATGAAAAGAAAAATCGTACCTCCCCGAGTTGCATTTCCTCTCCTCTGCTTGCCCCTGACCTTTTCCCACCTTGGCACCCTCACGTCACCTGGTGGTCCCCCTCCTCGTGGCCCCTTCTGGTTTTAGCTGAGACCTGAGGGTGAAGACCCTGGTGCCCACCTGCAGCCTGGCCTTCAAGACCGGGGCATCAGGCCCCAGCCTAGCGCCCAGCCTCCAAAACCAGCCCTTTGCCGTAGCCAGGCCCTTTGCCAGGCCGGCACAGTCCTGAGCGAGCAGAGTCGTTCCTGGCGGGGACTCGGAGTGCCATGCCCTCTTCTCCTGTCGGGAAAGGTCTGCCTGGAGCCCGCTGATCAGAAGCAGCCGCACCAACTGTCCTAGCTCTCACTGAGCTGCTTCCTCCCCTGAGCTTTGACGGTGCCCGGATTCACACCTCACATTTTGATCCCGTTATTGCCTGGCATGTTGCTTGCCCAGATTGGCAGCTATTGGGAGGCAGGAAGTGATCATATATAGCTGAGAGTTTACAGCTAAAATCCTCTTTTTTTTTTTTTTTTTCCTTTTTCCTCTTTAGATTTTTGCCATAGGGTGTATATTCTCTCTAGAGAGAGACAGAAGGAAAGTGAGAAATCATTCCCCGGGGGCGGGGGATGGGGGGAGGCCATCCTGCCATCCCTTTCTCAGGATTTTGGATATGTGCATACACATGCCTAGCTTCATTTTCAGGCTGCTAGGACCAGGACTTAAAGCATGGTCGACCATGTGGGAGTCCAGTGCCTTAACCGTCATGCCACCTGCTGGCCCCAGTGGCTGAAATTCTTTTTGTCCTGGAAGGCAGTGTAATTGTGGTACAGGAGTTCTCACATGCCAGTGGGCACTAGAACCTGAAAAGGGCCTGATTAAAATAGGAATTGTGGTTCGCCCCATGAGCTAGTGGCTAGGGGAGCCATATCCCCCATGGCGAACCAGGCAGTTCAAATCCTGGCCCTGGTGACTTGAAAACATGTGGGTCGTGGACCCAAATGCCAAGAGTATGGAGAAATGGAAGAGGAATTGCAGTGTGACCACACCCCACTTGGGGGTGCTTTTTCTCTCTCTCCCTCTGGCCCACGCACGTGCCCTCTGGCAAATTAAGAAACAAAACAAAAAGGAATTCCTGCCCCACCCTGACTTCTGATTCAGTGGGTCTGGGGCAGGCCAGAGAATGTGCAGGTGGAATGTGCGGTTAGTCCCAAACCCCACTGTGAGCGCCCCGGGCAGGGGTTTAAAGAGCAAGAACTGGGGCCAGCAGATGGCATGATGGTCACGTCACTGGCCTCCCTCACAGCTGACCACAGTTTGAGTCCCGGACCTGGTGGCTTAAAACCTGGCACGTATGTGCGCATGCCCAGGTTCCTGGGAGGAGAACGAAGAAGGGATTGTAGCGTGGCTACCCCCCTCCCCGGGTGTGGAAGGGTGTGATTTCTGGCTTTCTCTCTCACCATCTGTTTCTGTCTGTCTGTCTGTCTGTCTGTCTCTCTCTCTCTCTCTCTCTCTCTCCAGTGAGTGCACTTCCCCTATGGCAAAACCTCTAAAAAATAAATAAAGAGCAAGAACTGGGACGCTCTCCCACCCGGGTACCAGGTGGGTGCTCCCCCCCATCCCCTCACATGTGCAGTGAGTAAAATCACCCTCTCACCTCACGGGTGGTGGGCAGCGAGTGGTGGCAGCGTTCTGCCTGTAAGAGAACCCTGTCCACATTAGCTGTTACCAACAGCCGTCCGGACAGGAGTCAGGAAGGGGCGTTGGGATTGGGTAGCAGGCAGCAGGCGTGAGAACAGCCGGGCTCGCCTGCTGTGGCCTCAGCCCCTTTCGTTACCTTTGTAGTCCGGGACAAGTTATTCAAAACTTCTCTAAAACCTCAGTTTACTGATGTATAAAATGTAGACAGTAGTGGCACCTGCAGATGGCATGGAGCGTAAGGTGCTGGACCCTACGTGGCTGACTTTCTAGTTCGAGTCCTGGACCAGGTGGCCTGAAACTCACACCGGGTGCATGTGCATGCCCAAGATCCCAAGAGGAGACAGGAGAAGGGACTGTGTCCTGGCCATCCCCTGGGGGATGATTTCTCTTTCCTTCCCTCTCTGGCGAGTGCACATGCCCTATAACAAAAACTAAGCCAACCAAGCATAGACGGTAGTGCTGCTGGCCTCCCCTCCCTCTCGGTGGCTGTGAGGGTCAAAGGGAATGGTGCCCCGAGAGGACTCACGTGGAAGGCATATCCTGGGTATCACTCGCAGAGCCTTCCCTCGGTGTGGGGCCTGCCGAGCTCACATCTCCCCTGACACTGCTGTGGGCGGGCGCTGTGGCGGGATCAGCGGCGGTTATGCCTGGAGATACAGGGAGCGCATGGGCGCACTCTCGCCGCACCCTGAAGGCTGATCGCTGCAGTACTCTACTCTCCCCCTCCTACTGCCGTGCGTTTCAGCGATGCCATGCGACGGTGGCCACATTCTGCCTGTCTGCCGTCTCAGCCTCTGTCCTGTCTAACGTTGCCAGGCTGTGCCAAAGGAAGAGGACGGCCACGTACCCGCCTCCAGCGTCCTGACTGTCCTGTGCAGTGTCCGCCACCTCTGCAGGCCTGCAGATGGCTGGACATGACCCTCTCCCTTGTCGTCTTTATCTCCGTTTACAAACTAATGCCTAAGTTGCTCTAATTTGAAAGAATTACATAGGTTGAAGTCTCAGTTTCCTTCCTGCAAAGTAGTTTGGATAAGAACTTTCTTTCTCCTGGGGACGGTGATTACTTACCTGTGGCTAGTATCTGTGAGGTGTTCTGAAGCTCTTCATTACAATGAGGCATGTCGCCAGCTTACAAGGAGGATGTGAGGATTTGCAGCTTTCACTCATACATTTGCATAGCCATTATCATCTCTCCACTGGCCTAACTACAGTGGACGTTTCCCGTGACCATTAACTAGTTCTTTGTGGTCCCGTCTCTTAGCCTTATCAGCCTCGTTCTCGCCCAGGGACAAGATGAACTAAAAAGACGCTTAAGCAAAGCAGCCTGCCACACCGTGTCCGCGCACAGCAGAGCCCGTCTGCCTTTATCATGCCCAGCCTCGCAGCGCTCCCTGGTGGGGCTGTGTGTGGCACGTGCCTGGACTTTCCCCCGCGTGTGCTCTCGCTGCTGCTCTGAGCCGTTTCAGGCTCAGGTCACAATAGGTGTTGGTTTGGCCTCGCTCTGGTCCTTTGTAGACATCTGCCCACATCACAAAGCCCCCACGCTTGGCACAGGCCGCAGTGATTGGCACCGCCTCCCCGGGAAGAGTCCAGTCCTGGAACAGTGGGGGTTGCAGGTGCGTTGGCACGTGGCGGTGGGGAGTGCACACAGGCCTTGCCCACCCAGCTCCTGGCGACGCTGGGCAACGCCGTCCCATCCCTGAAGCATCTTGGCCTCGTGGGCTTGTCACTCCAATTAAAACTTAAGCATGAAAGCGGCCGGGCTGCTGCTCCCTCGGTGCTGAGTCTGCGCGGGAGCGTGCCAGAGCGTGCCATGGAAACTGCGGAGGGGCGCCGCGCTCGCGTCGGGGAGCGTTTCTTCAAGCTCTGCATCTTGCTGCTCGCCGCTAAGTGCACCTGAGAGGCGAGGTTCTGTTTGCCAACAGAAAGTCACCTTTGGGACGGCGGTGAAAGTCATTTTCCACATGCTCGCAGATAGCGCCTGTTACCAAGCCTCATGCTATGACTTATCTCTGGCAAGGACTTACAAAATAGTCTCTCTGGCTGATTGTCAAAAATTACATCATATCGGAGTAAACTGCTTTTAAATCAGACATCCATTATTCATGTATATTAACTGCTTTTTTATTTTTTTATTGGCTGTTTTGTGTATGATTTACTCTTTCTCGCTAGAGCACCCTCCCTCCCCAATTGTCTTTCTCATCCCTCCCCCTTTTTTTTAAATCTTAGCTCATCTGTGAATTTATAGAGGCTGTTCACTTAGCTTCGTTGCAAACATCAGTATGCAGACCCTGCATTTCTTGTAGTTAAATTTCACATTTCTGGGTGGGTCACATTTATGTCGGGTCAGAAGAGCAACACGAGTCATATTTACATAAGTAAATTCTACCCCAAAGGTTTATGGGCTTTTTTTCTTGTGTTCCTTTTAGTTTTTGAAAAATGAGCCTTATTGTCTGGTACCGTCAGAGCCCCACTAAATGGAAAGGTACCTGCCACTTAGCAAACAGCTGAATGCAGCGCCCTGGGTGGACGGCAGATTGCCTTCATGTGTTCACCTGGATCCAGGAAGCCTGTGTTTTTGTAGACGTACAGTGTAGCGTTCGCCGCTAATGGACAGGAGCACAGAGATGTGTGGTGTTGGCTCATCTGTTCATGTTTTCATCAAACTTAGGCTGAGCCCCACTCAGTGCCAAGCACTGTATCAGTGTTCAAAGAAGTGTCTGTCCACGCCCGACCGTGAGGTGCGGCTCCGAAGCGCACCCTGCGCAGCTGCCGTCTTTGTGATTGTGGTCCTTTGTCGTGATTCATGGCGCTTGACTGGTTGGAATAAGAAGGACTAGATACAGTTTATTCTAGTATGTAACCCTAAATCAGTATCACCGTTGCTACCTTTAACGTTTACGTTTTCTTCTTCTTCTCTTTTTTTTTTTAGATTTTAGCCATAGGGCACATGGGCTCACTGGAGAAATGGAGAAAGTGAGAAATCCCCTGAAATCCCTTCTCTGTTCTTCTCTTAGGATTTTGGGTACACACGCATATGCACCTGGCGTGATTATTCAAGCTACCGGGTCTGGGACTCGAACCACCTTATCCACCATCCCACCTGCTGTCCTAATGTTTACAATGTTTACATATTTTTAGTGTACATTTATTTGAATCTTTTTTTGTTTTTAAATTTGCTGTAGGCTGCATGTGCTTGCCAGAGACAGAGCTAGAGAGAGAGGAAAGGTGAGAAATCACCTCCTGGAGGGGATGGTTGCACTGCATTCTTTTCTTTTTGGTAGAGGTTTTTTTGTTTGTTTGTTTTTGTTTTCATTTGTGTTTTGTTTTTGTTTTTGTTTTTGTTTTTTTGCTATAGGGTGCATGTGCTTGCCAGAAAGACAGAGACAGAGAGACAGAGAGTGAGAAATCACCCCCTAGGGGGGGATGGCCATGCTGCAATCCCTTCTCCATTCTCCTCTCAGGATCTTGGGCATGCACACATATGCGCCTGGCGTGTATTTAAGCCACCGGTCCAAGGCTCGAACCGCAGTTGATTACAAGGGAGTTCAGCGACATAGCCATTATGCTAACTGCTGGTACCCACGCTGCATTTTTTTCTCCTCTATTCTCCTCTTGGTATACTGGGGAGGGACACACACACACACACACACACACACACACACACCCCGAGTGATTTTCAAGCCACCAAGTCTGGGACTTAACCCATGCAGTCAGCCATGTGGGACCCAGCCACTTTAACCTCTGTGCCATTTGCTGGCCCAGTGTTTAAATATTTTTATACACATTTACTTGAATCTCTGTTCACTGTTCCTTTCAGCGGTTCAGACCTTTCTTTCTGGAATGATTTTTTTTTTTTAATCTCCTGAAAGTACCTTCTTAGCAGTTTCTTTCATGAGAATCTGTTGGCCACACAAGCCGTTTGTGCCACTAACATCTTTATTTCATTCTCATTCTTGAAAGGTGGCTTTGTGGGACCAGCAGATAGTGTAATGGTTATGTTGCTGAACTCCCCTGTAGACGACCGCAGTTCGAGTCACAGACCCAGTGGCTTAAAACTCAAACTGGGTGTGTGCGTGCATGCCCAAGATCCTGAGAAGGGATTGAAGCATGGCCATCCTCCCGGGGGGGGGGGGAGGGGGGGTGATTTCTCACTTGCTGTCTCTGTCTCTCTGGCAAATGCATATGTCCTATGGCAGAATCTCTCTTTTTTGAAAGAAAGAAAGAAAGAAAGAAAGAAAGAAAGAAAGAAAGAAAGAAAGAAAGAAAGAAAGAAAGAACGAACGAACGAACGAGGGAGGGAGGGAGGGAGGGAGGGAGGGAGGGAAGGAAGGAAGGAAGGAAGGAAGGAAGGAAGGAAGGAAGGAAGGAAGGAAGGAAGCTTTGCTAGCCTTTCACAATTCTCGTGTGACAGTTACCTTTTCACAGCCCCTGGGAGGTGTTACTGGTTTTGACTTTCCCTGATGCTCCTGAGACCTGGGCCATCACTCTCACTGTCATTGCTGTTCAGGTCTCCTTCTCTCCTTTTGGCTGCTTTTAAGATCTCCTTGTCTTTAATTTTCTGTGACTTCATTCCAGTGTCTCTACATGTGGATTTATTTTTATTTATCCTGTTTAGGATTTTTTTTGTACTTGCTTCCTTTCAGTTGTAGGAAATTCTCAACCATTACCTTGTTGAAAATGTCTTTCCACTGGTTCTGTCTGGTGCTCAGGTCACCTGTGTTAGACCACCTTGTTCTCTCTGCGGTGGGGCTGATACATAGTTTCCACCTCCCTTTGTTGCACACTGAATAATTCCTCAGTCGTCAGTTGCAAATTGTCTCTTGGGCTCTCACAGTTCATGTTTAGCTCATCCGTTGACTTTTTCTTCTTTTTTTTTCCCTAAGGTTTTTGCCATAGGGTGCATGTGCTCACCAGAGCGTGAGACAGAGTAAAGGAGAGAGAAATCACCCTTCGAGGGAGATGGCCACACCATAATTCCTTCTCCTCCATTCTTCTCTTGGGTTTTTGGGCACACACACACACACACACACACACACGCGTATAGTGTGATTTTTAAGCCACCAGGTGTGGCGCTCGAGCGGTGTTTGACCATGTGGGAGTCCAGCACTTTTAACCTCTACACCACCTTCTAGCCCCTCATCCCTTGACTTTTTTTTTTTTTTAATAGAGGTTTTTGCTATAGGGCACATGCGCTTGCCAGAGAGACAGAGAAAGACACAGAGACAAAAAGCAGGAAATCACCCTTCAGGGGTATGGCCACCCCACGATCTTTTCTCCTCCATTCTCCTCTTAGGATTTTTACACACCTGGCATGAGTTTGAAGCCGTCAGGTCCTGGACTTGAACCGCGGTCAACTACGTGGGAGTTCAGTGATATAACCCTTACGCCATCTACTGGTCCCATCAGCCACAGACTTTTTGATTTCTAGAATTTTACGTTTTATTCTTTAAATCTGTGTAATCATTTTTGCTACTTTTTATCTGCATTCTCTCACTTAGAAACATTTCAGCATGCTTAATTGGCATCTTCCAGCTAACAAATATCTAATATGCTTGGGAATCTAATTCTACTTAGTTTTCTGTCTCTCACTTACGATAAATCATTTCTTTCTGCATTTGGAATTTGGTGTGTGCTTATATTTGGTGGATCTTGATTTATAGATTTCTTAAGGGGCCTGGTCGAGATTATCTTCCTCCGGAGAAGATTCTTCCAGGTCCAGGGAACCCTGTTCCCAATCTGAAAATACCTTAGTGACTAGGCTTGGGTTCTTCGGCCCTGCAGGTGGTGTAAACTCAAACCCTGAACTTGGCTGTGATGGACGTGGTTGCAGGCCGTTTCCCACGTGCACTGAACATGAGGCAGACAAGTTTCCGCGTGGGCAGCCTTCACCAGTGGACGGGTGTCTTCTGTCCCTCACTTGCTTTTTGCTGAGTGTGTATCACCTTGCAGAGATCTCGATTTGATATTCTGCTTTCGGCCAGCCAGACCCTTGGTCTTGTTTCCCCAGCTTTGTGGCCTTCTGACATTGGCAGGTGTCCCCTGGTGAGTCCTTGGCTTGGATGCCCACTCCCTGGGGCTGTCTCCATTACTGGCTCTTGTGGGTCTCCCTGATTCCTTGTGAGGCAAACAGAATGTCGGAGGGACTGTTCGATAGCGGGTCGAATCTTAGCCAGCATTTTCAGTGTTTGTAAATCAGAGGGCTTTCGAGACAATCCAGCCTGCCGTGTTGTCAGGGATGGGACCTTAGGGCTCAACACAGTTTGGGTGTTCTAGAATCTGAGTTTTTTGAAGATATGCAGCAACTTGAAACAGTTCGTGCAAAACGGAACTAAGGTACAAGTTTATTTTGGTGCAAAAAATTTTAGGAATCCATGCATAGTGTTTTCACGATGCGCGTTTTCCGTGAACTTTGTGAAGACCCCCTTCTGTTGTGGGTGGGATGAAGCAGTTCCTTGGTACAGGCCAGCAGTGGCATGATTCATCCAGGAGTAGAGGAACGCGTTAGGCAACGGAAGGCATTTTTTAAAAAATTTGACCAGAAAGGGACAGAGCAAGAGAGAGAAAGAAAGTGAGAAGCAAGCTACCGGGTGCGGAACTTGAACCACAGTCAGCCATGTGGGAGACCACCACAACACCTGCCGGCCCCTGCAAGGCATTTTCGAGTATCGCGCCCAGCCCGTGGTAAGCTCTGTGCTTGCCTGATGTTGTGTACGGTCCGTCTCCACACACAGAAGTGCCAGGCAAGACGCAGGGAAGGTGCCACCGACACGGTCCCTGGCACACCTGGGCCCTGAGTAGACACAGCATGGATGAGTGTTAAGACTGCCGAAGAGCACCTAAGGCTAGAGCAGCGTGGAATGAATGGGGGGGGGCCCTCAGTCACCGTGCCACACAGTGCCACCTGCCCTGCGGATGGTCACAGGCCCCACGCTGACTCTAAGACCCTCCATGTTTGAGAACCACAGGCCTGGGAGAGTGTCGCACAGGTCAGGGAGTCCCTTCAGCGCTGCCCAGAGGAGGTGAGCTCTGGTGGAGGGCGCTCAGAGGAGGGAGCGCAGGAGCCGGGTGGACGGGAAAGGAGAGAGCGCCAGGCCGTCTGCGCTGCTCTCTGGACTGTGGCTTCTCGTGACTTCCCCCCACACTCAGGAGAGCAAAATACATCTGGTAGTGCCCACAAAAGGCTATCGGGGTCGGGAAGGAAGGTAGGGGGGCTGTCACCTCTAAGAATATAGTCCGATCTTCCTCCTGTGCCTTTGTCCTGTGCTCCGCCTTGGTCTAGTACGTCTCCTCGCCTTTTGTTCTGCTCACAATTTAAAATGGCAACCAACAAATAATTTTTAATTTACAAAGTTTTTGAAAAGTGCTACAGTCTTGCGAGGAAGCCCTCTGACTACTCCCGACCCCTTGGGAAGACGGTGCCGGGTTCTGAGGAGGTGAGCAAGCCACTTGGGTTGTCCTTGGTGTTGGCGTAATGCCACCCGCAGATTTGAGTATGAGAAAGACTTGCTGTTTGTCAGCTCGAGGAAACGTGTGTGAAGTTCCTTTCCTCGTTCATCAGCATGTGACCGGAATCCGGGGACAGTAAGGCTTGATCACGCTCTTTATAGAGACCTCTGTGTGCGCGCGACTCATGTTTAGCCAAGAGGGAGTTAGGGAGGATTGCAGGGCCAAGTCCAGGCCTTACTGGTGAAGGAGGGAGCTGGCCTGCCATGAGCTCACCCCCCTGCAAGGACAGTAGCCTCTGCGCAGCTCCTCAGTGCCGGTTGGTGGGAAAGCCAGTCATGGCACCCTGGTCCAGTTGCATCTGGAAGGTGCAGGCCCCCCCCCACCCCAGGGCATTTGCCGATGTAGTCCAGATGCTTGGCCGGCCATGACTGCCGCCCCTCCTACTCCACCACTGCCCCCCCACCCCCCGCTGAGGACCCCAGCTGCTGAGACACGGCTGTAGGATGGGCCGGGATCTCCGTAGAGAGGCAGACGGCCTGGCCCAGCTGGTGAGGGGATGGACCCTGTCGGCTGGCAGCACTGATGCTCCTGCACGTCGTCTGCCGTCCCAGTCCTGCTCAGTGCTCAGTGCAGAGATGACTAGGTTTGTGGACCGGCCTGTTGAGAGAGTTATAGCACCGTGATCTAAAGAATGAGAAACACCCGTACCCGTCCACATGGGACTGTGTGTCCACAGAGAAGTTCTGTGCAGCCACTGAAACACACCTGATCCCTCTGTAGGTTCTAACAAAGGGGGAAACAAGGGTTAAAGTCGTCTCACGCATGAAAAAAGATCATCACATACACACATGGAGAGACAGCTGTGCAGAAAAAAGTCCAGAGGGATATATACCAGACTGTTAAAAGTGGTTATTCCTTGGGGCCGGCAGGTGGTGTGGTGGTTGAGGGCGCTGGACTCCCTCATGGCTCACTGTGGTTCGAGTCCCGGACCTGGCGGCTTTCCTTCTTTGCCTCCCTCCCCCCTCATCAAATTTTAAAAAGTAAATAAGTTAAATAGTTAAATAGAATAAATAATCCTTTCTTAAAAAAGTGGTTATTCCCGAGAGATGGCTATACAATCTATTTCTTTCTTATGTAATTCTGTTACGTTAGAATTTGTTACAAGATGTGTTACATTCAAAATCAGAAAAAAAAAACAGTGTTTTTGTTATTATAGATATAAAAGAAATCAGAATAATTGAGAAAATTGAAAGTTAATATTCTGAGACTAGGGCTTATGGAAATATTTTTAAATGAAAACAAAACAAAAACAGACCCCTAGCCATTTTTAAAGACAGTGCTTGCTTCCGCCTAGTGCCTTTTAGATCTCCTTTTAGATTCGTTGTTATTATTATTTTTTTAATTTGATCAGAGAGAGAGGGGAAGTAAGAAAGCCGGCAGGTCTAGGGCTTGTACTGCGGTCAGCCAGGCGGCAGTCCAGCGCCTTAACCACCACGCCACCTGCCGGCCCAGTTCAGGAAATTCTTAAAGATCTAATGCCTGTGAAAATGCTCTGTGATCAGGGTGCAAGCCCTCCTATCGGTAGAGCGGACTCCCAGTGCTTAAAGGAAAACAGTGCCAGCAGCATTTTTCCACTCAGGGTCGCGTAGTGCAGCACATCTTGTCCAGGGCTTCAGCCGTGGGTCATTCCCCCTCCTTCCCAGCCTATCCCTACACCTCCGAGAGTGAGTCAAGTGGCTGTGGGTTGAGACTCACCCAACTCGGGCAATAAAGAGAAAAATTAGTCTAATGCATGGTCTTAACAAGAGTGAGAGTGTGAGCATGAATAATTAATCTCGCTAGTCTGGGGCAATCAGATAAAATGAAGTCCCATTTGCTCAACCTTATTAAAAGAGAGAGAGCGCGGGAGGGGGAGAGAAATGGTAAAGGTCGTTAAGGGACTTGTAACATGGAAAGAACCGCCTTGGAGAGGGGTAATGTGTTTTCCAATCTCTGTGGTCTTTAACTAAACATAATGCTAAAGGTGCTCTTTGGGTAGTTCTGACTCCTTGAATTATTAAACATTTTAGAAAAGACTTGACTCCCGACTACTAACTTAGATGTCTTTATGATGAATTTGCGGAGAGTCTTTTTGGAGAGGGAATTGGATCTCACTGTATCACTTAGAAATGATTCACCCACTTGTCAGAAAAGAACTTGTAGAGAAAGAAAAGACAGGAGTGGAGTCGGTATCAGACTTTAATTCCTGTTTACCACAGACATTTTGCTGACATAAGGCTTGCCTTCCTGCCAGAGAAGTTGAAGTATTTTAAAAAAACAAAATATTGAGTCCAAAATATTGACAGCTCTGTAATGATAAGTATGTGCACAATATTACTTTTATGATAGACAGTGAGGTTGTTGTTTAAAAAATAGTTTCTCTCTCCCCATGAACTGATCTTCAAATGTTTAGATTATCTGCTGAAAATAGAAGGTTTGATTATTTCTGTAGTCTCACTCAGAGGAATAGTCTTATTTTGGATATTTTAGAATTGCTGAAATTATCTGAGTCAGAAATTTTTTTTTTTTTGAGAGGTTTCCGCTATAGGGCGCGTGCGCTCGCCAGACAGACAGAGAGAGACATAGAGACAGAAAGCGAGAAATCACCCCCCAGGGGACATGGTCATGCTACAATCCCTTCTCCTCCATTCTCCTCTCGGGATCTTGGGCACGCACGCACACGCGCCCGGCGTGAGTTTTAAGCCACTGGGTCCGGGATGCGAACCCCGGTCGACTACGTTGGAGTCCAGCAACATAGCCATTACGCTAACTGCTGGTTCCCAGAAACTTTTATTTTCAACTGCATCTTAGCTTGTTTAGTTTTTAGGGATTAAGAGGACATTTTAATTCGAAATTGTACTCTATCCTTTCAGCTGCTGTTAGCAATAGTTCATTAACATTACAGTATTGTTTTGACTATTAGGAATTACCAAAGAGTAGGGGTCAGTAGGTGGTATAGTGGTTAAGGCATTGGACTCCCACATGGCCGGACTGTGGTTCGAGTTCCAGACCCAGAGGCTCAAAAATCATGTCTGGGGGAACCAGCAGTTAGCGTAATGGCTATTGTCGCTGGACTCCCACGTAGTCGACCGCGGTTCACGTCCCGGACCCGGTGGCTTAAAACTCAGGCCAGGCGCGTGTGCGTGTGTGCCCAAGATCCCGAGAGAGAATGGAGGAGAAGGGATTGCGGCGTGACCATGCCCCCTGGGGGGGTGATTTCTCGCTTTCTGTGTCTATATCTCTCTCTGTCTGGCGAGCGCACGCGCCCTATAGCCAAAACCTCTCCAAAAAAAAAAAAAAAAAAAATCATGTCGGGCACATGTGCATGTGTGTGCCCGAAATCTCAAGAGGGGAACGGAGAAGGGATTGTGGTGTGACCATCCTCCCTGAGGGGTGATTTCTCACTTTCTCTCTCTCTGTCTCTATCTCTACGGCAAGTGCACACACTCTATAGCAAAAATCTCTCAAAACAAAACAAAACAAAAAACCCGAACAGTCACTTTGATAGAAACATGAGTGGACGATGAGATCAGATTGATGGTTTTCAGGATGGAGACCATTTAGTTTATTGTAACTTTCCAATACCAGAATTAAAATCTGTACACTGATAAGCGTTTGGATTAACAAGAAGCAGCACATCATTTCCCTGTGTTTGCAGAGAGATCTCTGCAAAATATTGATATTAAAACTTTTGTTCAGGGTCCAATAGATGGCATAACGGTTATGTCACTGGACTCCCACATGGCCAACCACAGTTCGAGTCCCAGACACGGAGGCTTGAAGCTCATGCCAGGTGCATGTGTGTGCATGCCCAAAATCCCAAGAGGAGAATGGAGAAGAGATTGCAGCATGGCCATCCCTCTGGGGAGTGACTTCTCACTTTATGTCTCTCTGGCAAGCACACATGCCCTGTAGCAAAAATCTCTCTTTAAAACAGAACAAAACTTGTATTCAGTTATTCATTTTAAAAGATTAACCATGTGGGGACCAGCGGTTGGTGTAATGGCTATGTCGCTGGACTCCCATGTAGTCGACCATGGTTCGAGTCCTGGACCTGGTGGCTTAAACTCATGCCAGGTGCGTATGTGTGTGTGCCCAAGATCCCGAGAGGAGAATGGAAGAGAAGGGATTGAGGCATGGCCATTCCCCCCTGGGGGGGGGGGGTGATTTCTCGCTTTCTGTCTCTCTGTCTCTCTGTCTTTCTGGTGAGTGCACATGCCCTATAGCAAACCCCCCCCCCAAAAAAAAAAAGAGAGAGATTGGGACCAGCAGTTAGCGTAATGGCTATGTCGCTGAACTCACATGTAGTCAACTACAGTTCGAGTTCCGGACCTGGTGGCTTAAACTCACTCCGGGCGCGTGTGCATGCATGCCCAAGATCCCGAGAGGAGAATGGAGGAGAAAAGATTGCGGTGTGGCCATCCCCTCTGGGGGTTGATTTCTAGCTTTCTGGTGAGCGCACACGCCCTATAGCAAAAACCTCTCCAAAAAAGAAAGGCAAAAAAGAGAGATTAACCATATGATCAGCAGAATAGATACCATACTTAAGACTTAAATAATCTTCAGAAAGATTCCTTACAATTCATCCTTTTCGAGGCACAGAAGTGCCCTACTGTACGAGGAAGCCTGGAGGTCAGGGGTGCCTTCCTGAGTGTTTTCACACTTTATGGAGCAGAGCTTTCCAAAATTACTGAGTGAGAGTAGGTTGAGAGCTGTCGGGGAGAGGAGTTTGGGGCTTGCAGTGTAAAGTGATCATGCGGTGATTAACTGTGCAAGCTTCCTCGTCCTGGACACTTGCACCTGTTCTTCCTTTTACTCTGTGGCTGAAATTCAGAGAGAGAACCCACCTGGCTTGTCTGCACACGTCCTGATCCTGCGTCAGCTTTCCCATAAATTCCAGATCAGAAGCAGTCAGTCCTTCCCTTTTGCTTTCGTAAATTTGTTTGCTATAGAGCTTGTGCGCTTGCCAGAGCGACAGGGAGGGCAAATGAGAAATCACCCACCCCCTTGGGGGAATGGTCATGCCCTACTTTGCTGTCCTCCGTTCCCTCTCAGGGCTTTGGGCACATATACACAGGTACCTAGCATGTTTTTGAAGCCACTGGGTTCAGGACTTGAACCACACAGATGACCAGGTGAGATCCAGCCGCCGTAAACACCATGCCACCAGCTGGTCCCATACATCCATTTTATTGGGAAGAAGTTAGGATCGAGAATTTTTCCCGTTGGCCATTTCCTTTGCGTCCTTTGAGTTTGTTTCTATTGGCCTGAGGAACTCTTTGGGTTTTCCTTTGTCTTTTTTTTTTTTTTTTTTGCATTTTCTTTTGGCATTACATAGCCACGTCCCTACGCTGTCAGTGTCCTGCGAAGGTCAGGAAATCAAGCAGCAGAACATCTTAGCAGGAGCTGGTGGTAACGATCACGCTCTGGACAGGTGAGATGGGGTGTTTGGCGTTGGCCTGGGGCGTGGAGTTGTGCACCTACATCTTTTTCTTCTCGCTCAGATCCTGGTGTACAGCCTGGAAGCAGAACGCTGCCTGTCGAAGCTGGGGAACGCACTTGGCGACTTCACGTGCGTCAACCTCAGGGACAGCCCTCCCCACCTCATGGTCAGCGGCAACATGGACAGGAGGTACGTGTGAGTCACAAGCCCAGCATTGTGCAGCCATCGCCGCTTCCGTGGAGGCCCGGCCACCCGGCCCCCACGGTGCTCGCCGGTTCCTCTCCGCCCACAGTCCTCGGTTCCGCCTGCAGCTTTGCCCACCTGAGTTCAGCCCTGATCCCATAAACCCTGACCTTGGAGCACAAAGTCTCGTATTAGGTAATAGTTGGATATAGCTCTGCCCCTGCCTCATTTCTGAAGCGCTGCAGGAAGGTTTTCTTTTAAGCCATTTGGTGGACGCAGTTGGTGGCAGGTCCAGTGAGACCACTTGGAATATCTTTTGTCCCCCGCTGCAAAATTTGTTTGGCATTTAAAAGCTCACTTTCTAATATTAAAAACAATAACCTAAGGGATGAATCATGTTCAGCAGAATAGGGTTGCCTGCCAAATGATGTCAAGAGTGTATTTCAGAACACTGTGGTGTCCCTCTGGTGATGGAAGAAAAAAAGAGACTTCATGTGAGCAGATTCCAGTTTCTATTTAGCTGATTAGCAGTCTTCTCTTTAAAGCATTGGCTGAGGGAGTCGGATTTCCCGGTGCAGGCTCCGGTGCCAGCCACGGCCGCTCCAGGAACCATCAGCACGAAAGGATTAAAGTGTTTGAAAAGATCCTCCGGGTCCAAATTTGGGGTTTTTCCCCCTCCCTGCTTCCTCTCCCACCCCCCCCCCTTTTTTTTCTTTTTCTTTTCTTCCTTTATTCTTCGTCCCTCCCCCCCCCCTCCCTTTTTTTTTGGCTGGTTATCTGCCGTGTCTGATCCAGGGCCTGAAGAGAGGTAGCATGGCTGGAGGCCAGGGTCTGCTGGCGCCCCCTCCCCGGGGCCGGCCCGGGCTGCAGGTGGTGGGTATCAGATCGTGAAGCAGGGATGCCTCCGTGCCAAATCCCAGACCTCTGTCCCGCCAGTGCAGCAGCTTGCAAAAATAATTATTTTGTCAAATAATATTTTCAACTCCTCACCTTCATCCCTCTAGTTACTGCCCCACCTCTAGCTTAGTGCAGAAAAGATCATGTGAGAATGCTTTATTGGGAAAAAATACTCTGACCATCTTCCTCAAGGTCTCCTAAGATGGCTGATCTGCCGGTGCCTGAGAATCGAACCCGTCGGTGTGTGTGCAGGCAGGTTTCCTCTTACACGACTGCTGGGCTTGATCGGGGGCCTCTCGTGTGGCACAGCAGATGACAGATCAGTTTTCTGCACGTTCACTTTCCGGCCTGAGCTCTACGAAGGCTCCAGGCTTAGCGTGCAGGATCTGCACGTGTGGACCACGCTACTTGTTTTCCAGGAGAGTGAACGGAGAGTGCTCTCTGCGACCTCCCCACGGAGATGCTGGGCCTGCAGTTGGGCCTACAGTTTGCATGCAGTGTGAGCGCTGGGCATGCAAACTCCCCGGAATCCAAAACTGCATGCCTTCCCCAGTCAGCGTTAACAGCGAGACCAGGGTGTTGTGACCATCGTCCGTGCCGGTCCTGGCCAGCCAGGAGACCTGTAGGGCCTCAGTCAGGCCAACTCTTGCCCCTGGAGCAGGTCTGGCATTTCCGTGCAGAAGCCAGATGTCCTGTGTGAAAGGCCTCTGGTGAATTTGAAGTCCAGTTTGCCCAAGTTTAGTCCATTTTATTAATTAGCTGACAGTAGGATTCTAAAAAACCCTGTCCGTCTGGATGAAAAGAACAGACGAGTGACTTAGAGTTGGGAGCGGGGTTTCCATTGTGGCGGTGAATGAGAAATAGCCCCAGCTCTGTGTGCCAGCTTTCGGGCCAGGCTGGCACCTCAGGGCCCGGCCACCGTAGGGAACAGTACTCTGTCTGAGCCTGGACAACAGAGTGAGTAGTACGCTCTTGAGTACAGGGGTGAAAAAAACCTGTTGTGGTTTTTATAAAAATTTTACATCTGGAAAACAGAACAATTCTAGACTGTTAAAAGTGGTAGAGGGAAGTCTTGTGGGCTTTTCTAAAGGCATACTCGCTACAATATGAGTAAACTCTGGTTTGAGATGCACACCCCGTTTATACAGCTGGTTTTCTTTCACATGTGGGAGTAAGGGGCCCAGACGCTGAAGAGGACTGTGTCCTCCGCTGTCCCTTGATGACTTGATGCAGTTTTCATAAACCGTGGAACATTCTTATTTCATTTTAAAGACTTAATTTCTACGGCATTCTCTTAGTGCTTTATTAAAAAAAAAGAAAAAGAAAAAGAAAAAACACAAGAATGAAATGAACCTTAAAGATACATAAAACTGCCCTCGGTTAAGACAATAATAATAAATTAATTTTTCATTAAAGAGATCAGTTTGAGTAGTTTGCAGAACATGGGTGGAAATGTTATGAGTTTTATTTTGGGGAAAATAGACCTAAATGAAAAAATATCTAAGCAGTCATCCTTTTCAGAAAAAAAAAAAAAAAGAAAGAACAAGAATAAACAGGGTCTGATGAAGAGTAAGAAAATGATAATGGGTAGGAATGAGTTATGTTAGATGGTGCATTTCCCGTGCTGGGAGGAAAGCTCGTGCAGTGAAGTGAGACAGCGGTGTGATTTGCATGGAGTTCATCAGTGTGGGTCATCGAGTTTTCTGACATGCATTTGTTGCCCAGGCCAAGAGTAAAGAGGAGTAAGTTTGTTTCAGGAGGAGTGAAGCCAGCCAGGCGTTAGGACTGGATGCTCGTCATCATTGATGTCACCCCAGTATCTGTCCGGTACTCAGTGGGTGCTAAACACTGTATGTCCGTAGTTACTCTCTAAGACGCACCTTTCTTTCTTTTTCTTTCTTTTTTTTTTTTTTTTCTTTTTCTTTCTTTCTTTTTTTTTTTGGAGAGGTTTTCGCTATAGGGCGCGTGCACTCACCAGACAGACAGAGAGAGACAGAGACAGAAAGCAGGAAATCACCCCCCAGGGGGGATGGTCATGCTGCAATCCCTTCTCCTCCATTCTCCTCTCAGGATCTTGGGCACGCACGCACACGCACCCGGCGTGAGTTTTAAGCCACCGGGTCTGGGATGCAAACCGTGGTCGACTATGTGGGAGTCCAGCGACATAGCCATTACGCTAACTGCTGGTTCTAATTTTTTTTTTCTTAAGAGAGATTTTTGCTATAGGGTACATATGCTCACCAGAGAGACAGAAAGTGAGAAAACAACCCCTGGGAGGATAGCCACACCACAGTCCCTTCTTCATTCTCCTATTGGGACCTTGGGCATGCACACACGCGTGCCTGGTGTGAATTTTAAGTACTGGGCCCAGTACTCCAACCACAGTCAACTATGTGGGAGTCCAGCAACATAACCATTAGGTCATCTGCAGTCTAAGATGCACTTTAAAAAAAAAAAAAATCACATCTACAAAATCAAGGCATGTCTTTTATAATAGCGTTATAAAATTGGCAGCATTTTTAACTTTCCATAAAATAATAGTTCTTCTTAACAACCAGTGGTGTTTTCAATGAAATGAAAGTGTTTTTCACTGAAGGCAAACCTGAAGTAATAGCTTAAGAATTAGGACATTTGTAAGAAGCTTGAATGGGATAGTGAGAAAAAGCCTGCAGGAAATAGACCATGGAGTTTTTTTTGTTTGATTTTAGTTTAAATTCTGGGGTTCACTGAGCATTTAGAATCTGCACATTTATGCCGTCCATGTAAATTTGAAAATTTTTCAGCCATTACTTCTTTGTATGGTTTTCTGCATAAATCCCTCTAACCTCTCCTAGGACTTCAGCCACGTGAAGATTAGACCTTTTGATACTCATGGTCCAAGAAGCCATTGAACGCTCTTCATTTTCTGTTCCAAACTTGCCTTTCTAGTCTTCAGATTGCATATTGTCTGTCGCTCTAACTCCAGGCTCACTGACTTTCCCGTCATCTCCATTCTGCTGTTGAGTCCACCTAGTGAGTGCATGTGCATGTGTTTTCAAAATATCCGTTCAGTTCTCTCGTAGAGTTTCTGTTTCACGGTGGAGAATGTTAACCTCTCTATTGGGTTGTTGGGAAAGTCACGATGCATTTTTGCATAGAAAAAAATTTGTCGTGTCTTTTCTGGCAACCCGATATTCATTTTATCTTTGCCTTGTGGATTATAGTTACAAGAGGTGCTTTTTTTTTTTTTTTTTTTTTTTTTTGGGAGAGGTTTTTCGCTATAGGGCGCGTGCGCTCACCGGACAGACAGAGAGAGACAGAAAGCGAGAAATCACCCCCCAGGGGGGATGGTCACGCCGCAATCCCTTCTCTTCCATTCTCCTCTCGGGATCTTGGGCACGCACGCACACGCGCCCCGGCGTGAGTTGTAAGCCACCGGGTCCGAGACGCGAACCGCGGTCGACTACGTGGGAGTCCAGCGACATAGCCATTACGCTAACTGCCGGTTCCCAAGAGGTGCTTTAAAATTGTGGATGATTCCCCAAATTTGGGTTATAGTATGGGGTTGACATCTATTCATTGTTCTCTCCCCCGCCCCCCAAGAATGAGTCGCACTTTGCTGTTTTCTTTTTGTCTTTGGATATGTCAAGTAATTTTGGATTATATCCCAAATGTTGTAAATGTTATGTCACATACACTTTGTTATATAATCCTCCAAAGAACATATATATATTTTAAAAAAAATATTTAATTTTATTTATCACTATTACTTTAAGAATTTTTTAAAATTTAACTTTATTTATTTATTTATTTTATTTTAACCAGGGAGGACAGAATGAGAGAGAGAGAGAAAGTGAGAATGAGAGAGAGAAAGTGAGAAATCAAGCCACCAGGTCCAGGATTCGAACTGTGGTTGGCCATATGGGAGTCTAGCACCCTTAACCACCATACCACCTGCTGGCCCCAATCACTATTACTTTTTTAAAAATTTGACCAGAGAGAAATGGAAAATAAGAAAGCAAGCCTCCATGGGACCAGCAGTTGGTGTAATCGCTATGTCACTGGACTCCCATGTAGTCGACTGCGGTTTGAGTCCCAGACCCAGTGGCTTAAACTCACGCTGGGTGCGTGCGTGCCCAAGATCCCGAGAGGAGAATGGAGGAGAAGGGATTGTGGTGTGGCCATCCCCCGGGGGCGGGGGGGGGGGGGCAGTGATTTCTCGCTTTCTGTCTCTCTTTCTCTATCTTTCTGGCGAGCACACGTGCCCTATAGCAAAAACCTCTCCAAAAATAAATAAGCTATATTGATGTTCCACTAACATCATACCTTTCTATTTGTTCTCTTGCTATCCTTCTCTATACTCTTCCCTTCTCCCACTTGGTTCCACGTTGTCTTCAGTATCCCTACTATTTTCACTGTTTTTATGCCCTCTAATATTTCAATCTCTACCATAAAATGCAGATAGTCAATATACATACAATATCTTTCTTTCATAGCCTGGCTTACTTCACTTAGCAATAGATCCTCCATATCCGAGCAGTTTCTGTCAAATGCCAGAGTCTTATTGTTTATGGCTGAGTAGTATTCCATAGAGTATATGTGCCACACTTTTTCAATCCATTCATCTGTTTGTGGACATTTGAGTTGGTTCCATGTCTTAGTGATCATGAATAATGCTGCAATAAACATTGGTGTGCAAGCACTTTTCCAACTGAGCATTCTTAAGCATTCTCCTGTCCTTTGGATAGATACCCAGAAGTGGGATTGCTGGATCAAATGGTAGTTCTATTTGTAGATCTTTTTTTTTTTTTTTTTTTTTTTAAAGATATTTATTTTTAATTTTATTTATTCATTCATTTATTTTAATTTGACCAGAGAGAGACGGAGAAAGAGAGAGAGAGAGAAAGTGAGAAAGCAAGCCACCAGGTCCAGGACTTGAACCGTGGTCAGCCATGTGGGAGTGCCCAGCACCTCAACCACCACGCCACCTGCTGGTCCCTATTTGTAGATCTTTGAGGAACCTCCATATTGTTCTCCACAATGGCTGAACCAGTTTACATTCCCACCAACATTGTAGGAGAGTTCCTCTTTCACCACATCCTCACCAACACTTACTACTTTTTATATTCTTAATCTTTGCCATTTTGACAGGGGCTAGGTGGTATCTCATTGTGGTTTTAATCTGCATCTCCCTTATGATGAGGGATGTTGAGCATTTCCTCATATGGTTTTTGACTGTTCGTATGTCTTCCTTAGAGAGATTTTTGTTCAATTCATTTTCCCATCTTTAATTGGGTTAATCATATTTTTTCGAATAAGCTGCTTGAGTTCCCTGTGTATTCTGGTTATCAGTCCCTTGTCTGAGGCATATTTTACAAAAATATTCTCCCATTCTGAGGGTTGTTAGTTCACACTTGTTACCGTGTCCTTTTCCAGCTATTTTTACAAGCCACTAGGTCCTGGACTCAAATCCACAAAGCCAGCCATGTGGGGTCCAGCTGCTTTAACCATATGCCACCTGGTTGGGCTGGGCTGTATTGTGTTGTGTTTTTAAGTCCTGATGGCAAGTGTGTGTGCACATGTGTGAGCCAGAGAGAGAGTTACCCCCAGCAGGGTCTGGCCATGTTGTGACCTCCTTTCCTCAGCCTCCCAGTTCCTCGGGATCCTGAGCGCCTTCGTGTGCACCTAATGTGTTTCGAGTCGACCAGGCCAGATGTCTGAACCACTGTTTGCCGCGTGGCTTCCACCACTGCAGTACAGCATTCTACCTGCACCAGAGGCTGGGTTTCCTTGTGGTTTTGATTTGCATTTCTTCAGTGGCTAATGGTGTTGAACATTCTGTCATATGCTTGCTGCCTATTTCTGTGTCCTCTTTGGAGAGATGTCTATTTGAGTCTTTGGCCTGTTTTTCATTGAGTTGTCTTTTTATTATTTTGTTAAGAATTTAAAAAATATAGAACCAGCAGTTAGTGTAATGGCTATGTTGCTGGACTCCCACGTAGTCGACCGCGGTTCGCGTCCCGGACCCAGTGGCTTAAAAACTCACACCGGGCGCATGTGCGTGCGTGCCCAAGATCCCGAGAGGAGAATGGAGGAGAAGGGATTGCGGCATGCCCATCCCCCCTGGGGGGTGTTTTCTCGCTCTCTGTCTCTCTGTCTCTGTCTGTCTGGCGAGCACATGCGCCCTATAGCGAAAACCTCTCCAAAAAAAAAAAAAAGAATTTAAAAAATATATATTGTAGATTTAAGTCCCTTATTGAGACATGATTTGCAAATATTTCTTCCAATTCTCTGGGTTGTCTTTTCACTTTCTTGATAGTGTCCTTTAAAGCACAGAAGTTTTGTTTATTTATTTATTAGTAAGGTTTTTGTCATGGTGTGTGTATGCTCACTGGGAGCAACAGAGAGGGAAAGTGAGAAATTACCCCCAAGGGGGATTAGCCATGTCATAACCCCTTCTCCTTCTGGAATTTTGGGCATGTGTGCACATGTGCCCAGCATGATTTTTAAGCCACCAGATTCAGGACTCAGACCTCAGTCAGCCCTGTGGGAGTTCAGCACCTTAATCACTATGCCACCTGTTGGCCTCCAGAAGTTCTTATTTTTTAATAAGTTGGATTGTTTTTCTCTTGTCACTGTGCTGTCAGTGTAATATCTAAGTGACCATTCTTAACCTAGGGTCACAAAGATTTGCTCCTGTTTTTGTTTCCTTGTTTTTCCAGAGTTTGATGATTTGGCTCTTACACTGAGATCTGTTTAGAGTTAATATTTGTATGTCATGTACAAATGTGAGAGCCAGCTTCATCCTCTTGGATGTGGATATCCAACCATCCTAACATCATCTGTTGAAGAGACTCTTTTTCTCTCATTGAATTGTCTTGGCACCATTGTTGAAAATCGATTGACCATAAATGTAAGGGTTTATTGTGGACTCTCAATTCTGTTCCATTAGTCGATAGATGTCTGTGTTCTGCCAGTTCCATGCAGTCAATCACCTATGGCTTATTGAGGAAGGTATCGCACCCCATTTTTATTGAGTAATATATACAAGCATACAGATGTCAGGCAGTTAGCGTAATGTTGGAATTTTTATGTGCAATATGGATAAATATTCATGATTGAAATTTAAAATACAGGAATTCACTAGAAATTTCAGTTCCAATTTGAAGTCAAGTGCCTTGTGTTTTGGCCTCATATACCTTAGCATCACTGTCCATAGGTGGTATCATGGGCTAGCTTGTTAGGAGTTTTGCATAGCTCTGCAAGACCGAGGTCTGGAACGACTCAGTGGTCCAAAGAGCTTGTTACTCTGTACCATGTTGATTTTTATGTTCTATACACAGAGTACTCTACCCAACAGAGATGTGGCTTTAATATAGAGAATGCTAAGATTAGCCTAAGCTTAGGAGGATAAAACTGGGCAGTTCTACCTGAAGATATATATCTTTCCAGTTGATGTTTAAAATCAATCATTCACCGAAGGCTACCATCAGTGCTGTATAGATAAAGCTATTGAGACTACACAAAATCATGTATTGATCTCTTTAAAAAACAACAAGAAACCCCTACTTTTTTGATTAATTTAGTCACTTTAAAACCTACATTTTAATGCTTTTTTTTTTTTTTTTTAACTTTCTGAGTAGAAATGCAATTGAAGGTCAAGTCCTTCTAATGAAACTACCACGTCTGTCTGAATAGGCTTCAGCTTTGCCATCAAATGCAGTTTGACTTATTATCATATGGGGACTGTTTAATCAAACCAATAGGAAGCGAACCCAGAGTTATGACCCCCCCCCCCCCCAATTAAAGAGTCTCAGAGCTAGCTTCTTGCCTGACAAATATGAAGTGGTGGCGAGCTTGTGGCTCTGCTGCCTGCTGTCGGAGTGAGCGAGTGGGGGCGTAAATGTTGCATTTGCTCCATCTGCAAGTGTTAGAATAAGTTATTCAAAGCTCTTAACACAGGACCAACCAGAGCGTGCCTCCCTCTCAGTTCCAGCACGTTTTCCTGCCCATCAGATGGATGCTCCTCTGCTGGAGTCTTTGGAAGGTTCTGGTGTCTTTTGTTTTAATTGGCGGGCTAGGGCCGACTCCTATGGTGTGATTTTCATTAGAGAGAGGCTGGAGAGAAGGAGTGTTGGAACAGACCTCGAAGCCCAACCATGAATATTAAACATAATACAATTACAGCTTGCGGACCAATTATTTTTCTTTTCAGTGGGCAAAGTTGATGAAATACTCGCTAGATAGGGATGCACAGTTTCTACCACTGGCTGCCGCTTGTCCCTAGAATCAGTGGTCTTGGCATGTTTCCGTGGCCATTTGCTGGGTTACCTGTTTCCCTGCATCGCCTGTTTGATTTGCGTGCTGAGGTTATGGGCTTTGCCAAGGTGCTCTGCCTTTCACGTGGGGGCAGCACACTGTCCGATGTTCATGGCACACCGCTTTTTTTTAAATGCGGATTGGAGACTGTGAGGACTTAGCACACCGTGCAGCTTGCTGTGCGTCTGTCAGCGCGCAGCCAGACCGATGCCGCTCCACAGAGCTGTCAGACACACACTTTTCCTTTTCTCCTGTGGGGAGAAGCTCAAGTCTGCTTGGCCTGTTTCTGCTTTCCTTAGTGCTATAAAACACACTCCTGTCCTATGTCTGGGTGGATTGTTTATTTTGTTTGGAGCCATCCATGCTGGTATACAATAGGAAAACAGATGGCAAACTTTGAACTTCTGGACCAAATTTGTGTTTGCCTTTTGTCTCCTTAACAGCCAAACTGTAAATTATGGAGTATAAATATTCAACAGAGGAGCTCTTGATGGAGATCACCACAGCAAAATAGACCCATTAACCAAACAGGCATTGAAAAGTACTTGAGCTAAAAAACACCCGCCTCCCCACGCCAGCCCTGTTCGAGCTCCCGTTAGAGCCTGGAGGGAGAATTTGATGGCATTTATACTTTTCCTCTCTTCTCTGCCCACACGGCTTAGTTCTCTTGCAAATGCCCAGTGATAACTGTCTGCAAATGCTAAGGGAAAGAGGGAGACCTTCTCTTCCAGGTATATTTCATGGTCTGAGTCTGTCTAGTCCAAGTCTCTCGCCGGGAAGGGGTGTTGCATGGTATTCTGTGGCAACCCGGCTTTACTTATCCACGTCACCTCATTGTCCAAGACCTAACACATCTGTCCTCTGTGTTCTGAACCGTGTGTGTATATTTTCAACACTATTTTAGTATTGATAAATACTTACACGTATTTATGGGATATGGTGTGAGTTTGCAGTACAAGAACACAATTCATAGATGGGGCAATCGGCATCCCGTCATCTCAGACAGTTGTCATTTCTTTCCGCTGGGGACATTCAGAGTTCCCTCTCTCAGCTGATCTAAAATACACAGGAAGTCGTTAACCACCCTCACGCTGCTGGACTTGATAATACTAAAACTTGTCACTCCTTGCTGTTTGCAGTCGTGTTGTCAGTCACTATCTCGCCCCCCATCCTCCCCAACCTTCTACCCTCCACGTCTGTGAGAAGACTCTATACCAGGGACCTCAAAGACTGTGGGAAAATGGGAATTAAAGTGCAAGTTTATTTTGGTGCCAAAAAGTTTTGAAACCCATGCATAGTTTTTTCAAACATAAATGACAGAGTCTAATTTTTTTTAAGAATTAATTTTATTTAATGTTATTATTACCTTTTAATTTGATCAGAGAGAGACAGAGCAAGCAAGTCGCCAAGTCCAGGAATCCAACCACGGTCAGCCACGTGGGTGTCCAGCACCCTAACTACCATACTACCCCGTCAGCCCCAGCATAGTCTTTTCATAACATTCCCAAGAACTTTTTGAAGACCCCATGTATGTTATCATCCTGTTTTACTTCGCATGACCCAAGATATATTGGGCTGTAGGAAAAGTCATGACATATTTTTCTGTTTTTCTGTGCAAAATGTGTCATGACTTTCCAGGCAACCCGTTATTTTTTGAATTAAAGAAACCATGCGTCCTGGAGTGTAATTGAGGTCTGTGTGCAGCCTGAGTAACAGGCCTGCACGTCCTCCACTCAGCTCAGGAAACAGAGTGTGACTGAAGGCCGCCCGTGCCTCCCTGGCTTCGGCAAGTCCCTGGTTTTCAGACAAGTGTCAGTGCCTGCAGTGAAGGGCGAAAAGCCCCCTGTCTGGTCCTCCTCTGCATTGCCCTCCTCTCCAGGAGAGCTGCCCTGAACATTTTGAGTATGTTCTTCTACAGTTTCACCTTTCACATTTTTCAGTTTGGGACCAGCCCTGTGTTCTGGTGGTGAGGGCACCCAGATCTCAACATGGCTGAACCCTGGCCCCGTCAGCTTGGAAAACACACAGTGTGTGCCCAAACCGCGACAGGATGGAGACACGCAGAAGGGGATTGTGGTGACACCGCACCGTACTGGGGGGACGCTGTCTCCCTCTTCCGCTCTCTCTGGCTAGCACACAAGCCCTCAAAACCTTTGTCTGTTTTATTTAAACAGGTAGCGTAGACACTCAAAATTGAATTCAGAAGCACAATGTAACATAAAGGGGGCAGCTCGTGTCCTGGGCGCCCCTCTTCCCTCGTGGCCTCCTCAGTGGTACCCACTTACCAGAGCACCCAGAGGGGCCGTCTGCGCACACTGTCCTCACTGCGGGAGGCTGCTGCCCGGCCTGTGCAGACCTGCCTCCTGCCGCTGGCCTCGCCGTGTCCCCGTGTCCCTGTATCACGACTAGCTTGCCTGGCCCTCCATAGATGGGGTGCTGAATTTGCCGTCTGCACACTTGCTAAAATGCACGGCAGCTTACATGTTTCTGATTTTTTCCTCCCAGTCTAATTATCGTTCCTTAATAGGTAATGTCTTTTTTATACAGATCACTTTTAACTAATTGTATTTATTCATTCATTTTAATTTGACCAGAGAGAAACACAGGGGAGGGAAAGTAAGAAAGCAAGCCGCCAGGTCCAGGATTCAAAACCACGGTCGGCCACATGGTAGTGTCCAGTGCCCCAACCACCATGCCACCTGCTGTCCCCACAGAGGACTTTTAAGATCTCTGTATTTTGTATATCCCCTTTTTAGAAAAATATTACTCCTAGGGACCCAAAGTTGGCGTAATGGCTATGTTGCTGGACTCCCATGTAGCCGACCGCAGTTTGAGTCCTCGACCCAGTGGCTTAAACTCACGCCGGGCGCGTGTGCGTGTGTGCCCAAGATCCTGAGAGGAGAATGGAGGAGAAGGGATTGCGGCGTGGCCATCCCCCCCCGGGGGGGTGTATTTCTCGCTTTCTGTCTCTCTCTTTCTGGCGAGTGCTCGCACCCTATAGCAAAAACCTTTTTTTTTTTTTTTTTTTTAAAAAAAAAAAGGAAAAATATTACTCCTAGATAATATGTTTCGTTTTTTTTCATTCTGGTGCTTATTGGTTGAACTGTGTCTCTCTCTAGCTAAGGAGAACATCAGCCGGGAACAGTTTGGTGACTGCTGCTTCGACACGTTTGGTTTTCTCCTTCTGGATACGCCAGAGCGCCCCCTTCTGTCCTTCAGGCTCCCGCTTCTCCCTCTTTCACACTTTTCATCTGATTCTCACTCTGTGTCCCACCCTGGGTCATTTCTTCAGACTTGCCTTCCATTTCACGAATCTCTAATCCGTCTCTGGCCCTGGGAGTGTAATTTCAGGGACTGTATTTTTATTCACAAAAGCATTCACGTTTTTTAGAAGCAGGGGTCTCGATAGCCTTCTCTCTCTGAAAGCAGGCTCAGGTCTCCCGGTCCGGCCCAGGACAGGGCTAAGATCTGGACCCACTGGTCCCCGGCGTCGGCACCGTCCCGCTGCCCAGGCTACCACACAGGCGGCTGGAGCTGCAGCTCAAGCTCTCTAGGCTGGTTTTGAACTTGGGCCCTGGAAAGTGGCTTACCTTATGAGGTCAGCAGTGCACGTAAATGGACGTTTGTGTGTTTTACTCAGCATGGCATGGTTTGTGGAGGGTCGAACTGTCTGAAACCGAGACCCCTTCTTTTGCCACTAAACACAGTAATGGCTTGTATGTCTGCACGTGTGGGTACACCCGGCTTGCAGTTCTATGAGTACAGTTGCTGGGGCAGACGTGAAATGGATGTGTGATTGTTAGACGTTGCCCAGTCACTCCCTGCAGAGCGATGTGTGCTCACGGCGGCCCGCGAGAAGGACCTCTCTGTCCCCCCCCCATAGGCCATTACCGGGTGTCACCCTCAAGTAGATAGGGAACAGGAGGCCTTGCGTCCTGTCCTCTTTCTCTCACGATCAGTAAACTCGAATGTCTGACATGTGTGTAAAAGCTGTTAGTGTATTTCTTTGAATTAAAAAAAAAAACTTCTTGGGACCAGCAGATGGCGTAACGGTTACGTGGACTCCCACATGGCTTACCATGGTTTGAGTCCTACACCTGGCAGCTTACAACTCATCGAGTGCATACACCCTGTGGCAAAAGTCTCTCTGAAAAAAATTTTTTTTCTCTTAATTTAAAATTGGGTTGTCAATATTTAGTATTAATTTGCAGGAACTTCTTCCAAGAAATTAATCCTAACTATTGCAAATTTTATTCTTCCCAGTTTATAGTTTTCCTTGATTTTATTTCTTCCCCCCTCTAATTTGGAAAAATTTCAAGTTTTAGAAAATAGCACTTTTTCTTTTTGGTTTCTAGGTTTTATATTTAGGAAGACGTTCCTTATTATGGACATTTAACTGCAGAGAAAAAGCGCCTCCCACTGGGACGCAGGCACACTGCGGCTCTGCCCTCCATTTCGCTGTCCTGTTGGGATCCACCTCGCGTTTGTCAGCCCCCTGGGGCTGGGATCTGGCCCCTGGGCATGGTGTGTGACCAGTGTGCTGCTCTGCCAGCCCTCTGAGAAGTTTATGGTTTCTGTTGAACTTTGGGAGACCTCTAGAATTTGGGTGTCATCTGTAGCAGTTTTTCTCAACTTGGAGAAACCTGTGAAGTATCTTGCCTTTAATTGTTTATTTTAAGATCCTTGATTACATTTTAAAAACTAGTCATTTGTACATAACAACTATTATATTTGGTTTGTGAAATGATAAATTCTGCCTACTTCTCCCCCATTTCCCCTCTTACGAGGAGAGGCACAGACACCCTGAAGGCCTGGCACTGTGAGCCCTCCCCCTCCGCAGCAGCGTTGCGGGGGCTCACGCACCTGTTGTGTTCAGGTAGCTCTGGATGCAAGCCAGCAGCGTCCCCCTGTAGCTCACAGTTTCAAAAGAACTAAGAAATACTGGGTTGTCAGGAAAGTCATGATGTAATTTTGCATGGTAAAACAGAAAAATACATCATGACTTTTCCAGTGACCCAAAAATCATGGTGAAAGTGCATCCCCAGGGGTGGGTATCTCATTTCTTTCCTTCTCGGCATCCACAGGCACAGCCAGGGTTTCCTTCTCCTCTGCTTTAAGGTACGCGCTGTGGCTTGTGGTCGCTGATCTTCGCTCCCATCTGCAGCTTCGTCGTGCTCCGGCAGGGTGGACATCGAACACTCCTGCCGAGGGTTTGGGCAGCTGTCCTCCTCCTCCTCGGCTGCGGGACAGCTGACAGAGCCGTGGATGGAGCTGTTCCTCACAGGGTTATTTGTCACCTTCCTCCCCTGCCCCCCTTGCAGGGGACTCTCGTTTCTTAGCTTTTCCCGTTTGCTCTCGATTATTTAATCTGTTTGGATTTTCTATCTCCTGGGGGTCAGTTTTGGTAATTCTGTCTTTTTAGAAAGTCATTTATTCATGTCAGTTTTCCAATGTGGACATTAAAAAATTAACAGAAGAAACAGTTACACGACAGAACTCGGTTTGTGTCCTCTTGCGCTGTGTCACGCCGGGCAGTTTGAGCAGACGTTCAGTACGTTGTTATTTATACAGCGCCCCCGCCCCTCCGGTGCTCTTCTCCTGTCTTCGCCTCCGTGTCATCTGCAGCTGTGCTGCATTTACTGGGTTTACCGGGTGACCATTAGACACCCTGCTTGCTAAGGGTGGCCGGTCACCTGTGCATCTTCCTGCCCCACCACGCGCTCACTCAGAGCTGTCGTCTTCCCGAGCTGCTCGTTTGTACCGCGCTGTAACGGCTGTGGTGGCGGTGCCTTCGCAGTCCCTGTCTCCGTGTGGCTTCAGTGAGAGTCCACAGGTGTCATCACTGCGGTCCTTTTCTGTTAAAGAGAAAAGCTTTCATTTTGCCTTCCCGCTTGGTAGGTGAGCAAGGTGTGCAACTTTGACTCAGAATAATAGATGTGTGCTTAGGAGCCGCTACCTTCTTCACAGTCACTGACCTTACTGACCGAAATGTTGCCCCGTTCCGTTTTAGTTCTCATAACTTATTTCAAGAACTAACTTTGGCTGTGTTCATAGTGGTTAAGAGATTTCTGTCTCCTTTTCCAATTTATCCTCATCTGAAAATTCAGCAGATACTTGCATAGAAAGCAGCTTTTAAAGAGTTCTTTTAGGTTGTTATTACAAGGCCAGGAATTATTTTAGGATTTTTGTTGGGTTATCAGAAAAACCATGACATGTTTCTCTCTGGAAAAATGCGTCATGACTTTTCCGACGACCCAGCAAGTAAGCTAGCTGCCTCTGCTTTCTCAAGTGTGAAGCACTCCTTTTCTCGATTGCGGTGGGGACGGTGAACTTAAACGCTGCGTTAGATCCCCCAAGAGAGACTGCCCTAACCAGGTAAAGATGGGGGGGCCTCCAACCCGTGGAGTGGATTCACCTCTTACCCATCAGCAAGGTGACCGTTGCGGTAGTCCAGGGCGACGGCCCCGAGAGACAGCTGTGTGCAGAGTCAGTGCCAGGCTGGCCGCGGCTTCCTCCTAAGCGAACTTGCTCCCGGCGTAGGTGTCTGCCCCCATGGAGCAGGTTAAATGGGCTCTCAGGCAGCTGCGATCCATGCGCTGGGTCTGTCTCTGCACCACTCCGACTGCGTGCTAGTTAGGAGATGAAGGTTTGTATTATAGATGTTTGCACCTGAGGGGTTTCACCTAGGGATGTTGTCCTTAAGTGGGGAGGACATGGTGATTTCAGGTTTTAAATCCACTTCCTTCTCTGCTCGTGTCCTCCCAGGGTGAGGATCCATGACCTCCGCATGGACAAGATCGCCCTGTCGCTCTCCGCCCCACCAGCTAGGGGTCTCTGCCGTCCAGATGGACGACTGGAAGATCGTCAGCGGGGGCGAGGAGGGCCTGGTGTGTGTGTGGGATTACCGGATGAACCAGAAGCTGTGGGAAGTACACTCCAGGTAAGCTCTGAGTAACAACGGCGCTGTCAGGACACTGCCGTCTCCCTCGGAGCCAGGCCCAGAGCTTAGAAGTTAAAAGCAGGCCCACTTGGAAATGTGTAACCAGCGGGGCTATAAATTGTGCTGTGTGAACCCTCCCTGTGGCCCGAGGAGCAAGCTGCTGTGACTCCCTGTCTCAGACATCATACCCTGCTATTTTTTAATCAGGCCTGCATCTTGCAAAACAGAACTACTTCCTTACAAGTGCTGTTCTGGGTGCTTCCGGGTTCCTCCATCTGACCAAGCAGGGACGGTGACTCACTGCAGGAAGCCGGCTGGGCCTGAGCAGGCTAGGGCCCTCCACACAGGTGCCGGTGTGCTGCCCAGGCCCACCCCTCCACCGCAGTCCATAACTGTCCGTTTGGACGTCCTTCACTCTGAAGGGATTGAGGCCCCAGCCAAGGAAGGATTCGCAGTTTCAACCTCTGCTGCGAATTACCTGAGAGGTTAGCCTACTTGATGGCTTTACCACAGAGCGGTCTCCGGGGACGGGCCAGCTGGCTGCACGTTTACAGTGGGCCCGCTCCTTACGTTTAAGGCAGACCTGGGCCTTGCTTCCGCACTTTGTCTCTCTTGCTCTCTCTCCTGGAGACCCTGTTCTGAGGAGGCAGGGTTTCCCCCAGTACTGTGGTAGAGAGACCTTTACAGGCCACCATACTCCAAGGCCTGCAGCTGGGAACGGATTTGTTCCCTGAAGTCAAGGTGGACCAGGCTGGTGAGGACTGGAGCTAGGTAGTTTGATTAGATCAGAGCCCTGCGTGGTCTACACTGCCCAGTCCTGTCCCTCCCTTTCTTGCTAAGTACAGAAGCCTTTTCTGCCTTCTGTGGTAATGCACAGAGTTGCCACCAGGTGGTGCCAAAAGACAGCTAACACTCCCAGGCTCTCCTCCCAGAACTCCCCCTTAAGGAAAACTAGTATTTGTTTTAAACCTGTTTCCAGAGCTTGCCTTTCACCCCCTATGGGCGCTGCAGGTCTCACTTCCTTGGTGTGTGTAGGGGCATTCAGGGGCTGGCCAGGAAGGAAGGCCTTCCTCCTGGTGTGGTCCTGCCCCAGCGCACACTCTACCTGCATGTTCCACGGTCCGTTTTCACCAGCATGGCTGATGCCTCCCTCTCCACCGTCTCTGGTCCGGAATCGGGACTCGCTCCCATTCTTGAGTTTGCCGGTCTCTCAGCTGGCGTTTGGAGAGGCTCATGTCCTGTCCACACTCCCTCGGTCAGCCAGGCCACATCTCCAGCTCGTGCCCGTGCTCCCGAGCCTTTTCTCTGCAGATCCTGCCTCCCCCGGCCTGCCCCCCACCACTCTGAGCCCTGCTCCCCTGGCCGAGCGTGTGCAGCTGTGGCTCGTCTCCCACGCGCAGGGGGCAGCTCACCTTCTTCGGCAGCTGCGTCCTCTGCAGGCAGCGCCCGTCTCCCAGCTCCGCCACACCAGAGCTTTAGGAGGAATAGGAGCTTGTTCCTTGGAGCTGTTTTGTTCCAAGATTGTCTCCATGTGCTTCTGCCCCAGTGTGTGTCTATGCCGGGCCAGGATGGGCGTAGGAGCTTATGCATTAAGTTCACTCCCGCCCCCCAGAGCAGACCCTGGCTCCGAGCTTGGGTGATGAACACCCAGCCAACCTGTCAAGGTGTTGTTCTTTCTGACACACCAGGCTGTGGGGACTGGGGGGGACACTGCCCCGTGAGGGGCTTTCCCTTCTTTGAGGGAGGAGCTGGGCCAGGCCGTCCTCGAGCCCCTTGTAGCTCTGAGCTGCCTAGTCTGGCAGCTGTTGGGGGCCTTCCCTTACCCGAGCATTCTCCACTGTTGTGTTCCAGACATCCTGTCCGCCACCTCTCCTTCAACAGCCACAGCCTCATCACGGCCAACGTGCCGTACGAGCGGGTGGTGCGCAACGCCGACCTGGACAGCTTCACCACACACAGGAGGTCAGGGGGCAGGTCGGGCTGGGTTTGCACGGGTGCAGAAAAGACGTCTTCTCGTCCCGCATGCCACTGTACCCTCTGGGCCAGGGGTTGTCATTCTTTAAGGAGGGGCAGGTAGCAGGTATGAGGCCCTCCCGTGCTCTAGGCACCTGCCTGAAGGGCTTCCCCGGCCATCTCATGCATCTGCAGAAGGGATACATGGGAGGGAGGATGATCATCCCCGAGCAGTGACCTCCTGGTCCCAGGACCAGCCTGCCACCCTACGAGCGCCGTGCCCTTCTCAGCCCTGCCCCTTCGGCACTTAATTCGCTCCCTCGAGCTTGTCCACGTGGTGCTGAGCTGGGACTTGAGTCTGACACACTGTAGGCCTGCCCTGTTTGTCCAGGTGACTCACTGGCCTGGGCAGAGACCTCCTGTGGGACAGAAGCCATCGGGGCTGACGACGCAAAACTGATCTGCCACCCTTTGTGCTCCCTGTAGGCACCGGGGGCTGATCCACGCCTACGAGTTCGCGGTAGACCAGCTGGCCTTTCAGAGCCCGCTGCCCATCTGCCGTCCTTCCTGTGACACCGCGGCGGGCCACAACTACGACCTGGCACTGGCCTTTCCCCATGACCACATGTAGGGGGACTGCCTCCTCGGGACCAGGGAGAAAAACGGAAGAGGTTGGCTCGGGGGGAGAAACCAGCTGGGGCCCTCCTGCCTTCATGTCCCCTCTGCTATCCCCCGCCCCTCGGTCTTGTGGCTACAGGTACCACACTCGATTCAGACACTGCCTTCTCCCCCATGCACCGAGACCTCCCGGCTCTGCCCCACCCTGCCGCTTAGGCCCCCACCCCACCCACTTGGACTTGCCGCTCTCCTGGTGACAGCTCTTCCCCAAGGCCAGAATGAGCCCGGCTCAGCCAGGCCGCTCTCCCGACTCTGCCTGGGGCCTTGGCGTGTGCTGGTCTCTGGCTCACCACTCACCCCCGGTGGCCTGTGCAGGCACCTCCAGCACTGTACGGCGGTACTTCTGCATCCCTTGGACCGTGCTGTATAGGACGTGTTTATACAGTTATTTCATTAACGACTGTTGGCTGACTGTTGTGTCTATAAGCCTGGATACAAAGTCAGTACATCCCCCCTCATCCCCACAGGGGTGGCAGGCACCCCTCTAGTAGACAACGAGGGGGAAGATGCAATATGGGCAGGGCACCTTAGAGACCAACAGTCTCCCCTCCCAACATTAGAGCAACCCCGGCCCTCAGCACCCGCAGCACCCACCTCAGAGGGCACCACAGTATCAAAGCCAAAGGATAAACTACGGAGAAACCACGTCCGTGCTTGTACCTGTGCCCAGGGCAGGACCGGGCTCTGGCCTGGTCATGGCGGCATAGCAGGAGCTCAGAGCTCTGCCCTGCTGGCAGCCATGTCGGAGACTGGGTCCTGTTCCCAGGTCAGCCTGTGCAGGCCGGGCCCGCACGCTGGTGCCCATGATCCGGCTGGCTCGGGGAGCACCCCAGCATGATGGCCTTTGAGGGTGCCTGGCTGTTGCTTATGGGAAAAAAGGACTTAATAAATCAGCAATCTCGATCCAATAGCTGCACACACAACTTCCCGCTCAAGACTGGCCACACAGAAACCTCGATGCTACCACAGGCCAGGGTCACGGACCCCAACGCAGTAGACCTCGTAATCAACAAAGCAAACACGGATACAGCTTGGACTTTCTAAACACTCCTGAACTAACCTGGATTTAAAGAGGTAATAAAAACAAAACATAAACCCTCTAGGCCAGGATCATACTGAAGGTACCAGTATCAAAACTCAGAGATGAAGCCACAGTGGGGCTGCGAGTAAGTCGGGACTCTGATAGAGAAGAGGCGACTTCAGCACCTCAGAGAGCTTGGGAACCGTCACAGGGGCCCAGACGGTGGCACAGCGGCCACAGGCTCCACTAGACCGACCTGCACCGAGGGTCTGGTCTGGGTTCCGGGCCCTCCCTGACCATGCAGGCTGATGCCGGCCGTGTTCACAGCCTGAGGGGCCTGCTGGGACACCTGTCTGTCTCTCATGGAGAGACACGGAACTAAAAAGTAACAGCGAGGGCCAGCCAGGGGGGAGAGAGGTTAAGGCGGCTGGATCCCACGTGGCCGACCGCACAGCTCAAGTCCTGGACCCAAAAACCCAAGGGCTTACAGCGTGGCCATCCTCCCTGGGGGGTGATTTCTCACTTTCCCTCTCTGTCTGGCACACGCGCTATAGCAAACTAAGAAAATAAACAGCAATCCCAAAGAAGGTAGGCTTTAACCGTGGTGAACACAGACATCAGGAAACATAACTAAGGAAGATCGCGACAGCGCACGGCCGTCAGCAGCTTTCTGGAGGGAGACGCCCTTGATAACGAGGCAGGCACGGGGAGAGACCCACCCAACCTGACCCGGCTGAGGGCCCCGGGGTGGGACCCCGAGGCTGCCTCGTGGGCCGTGTGTGGGCATCGGGGAGCACGCGTCCTTACCGCAGTCCTCGGGCCTGGGGACATGGAACAGCCGTGTCCAGCCGGATGGCAAGCCGGCCACAGTCACGGCAGGCCCAGAGGCTGCTCTTTCAGACCGCCTTCCTTCCTGCGCAGGCGCCCTGCTGGCCGTCGTCTGCTTCCTTTCCACCAGGTGACTCCATCGGCAAAGCCAGCCTGCCATTAGGAAACGAGAGCTCTCGTCTGCCCTCGTCGCCAGGCGGTGGGCTGACCCCTGGGCCGCCTATCAGCTCTTCACCAGCCCCAGGCTCTGTCTCTGCTGAGCGGAGGCGGCTAGACCACTGGGGAGCCCCCCCCCGCCCCGCAGTCTGACATCAGCTCATTTTGAAGGTACACTCTACCTTCCTAGCTCTGCAGCAATGAAGAATAAACGACAAATTTAAAATAAATTAGACCCAGGGGCCAGCAGATGGCGTGGTGGTTAAGACGCTATACTCCCATGTGGTCAACCGCAGTTCAAATCCCGGATCCAGAAGCTTGAAACACTGGCACATGTGCACGTGGGCGTGCCCAAAATCCCTAGAAGAGAATGGAAGAGAAGGAATTGTGGTGTGGCCATCCCCCGGGGGAGTGATTTCTCACTTTCTGTCTCTGTGGCGAGTGCATGTGCCCTATAGCCAAAAGTCTCTCTCTCTCAAAAAAAAAAAAAAAAAAATCAGACTCACAATTTCCCTCAAACTGAGAATAGTTGTAAACCCTCGTTCCTCACCGCGGGCAGCTGTTCAGCACAGGATGTACACACTGTCAGCGAGCCGCGCCTGGGCCCCAGCTGCACCTGAACGTCCTGGGGGGGATCGCCCCGACAGGGCAGGAATTATACCCCTTCATAAAGCAGCCTGTCCCAACCATGAAACACTAACCGTGGCCCACACCCCCCTTCTGCGCCCCCGCCCCGCCCTTACCTTCATCCCGTGGGCAGCTCTGTGGAGGGAGCGTCTTCACCCGTTCCCAGCATTTAGGTTTATCATCGACTTCCTTCTTTAACATCTCCACCTCTCCAGCTCTCCACTGTGGTCTCCCCTAAAGACAGAGGGGGTTCAGAGAAGCTGCTGGGGGGACGGGGTGGGACGGAGGGCAAACCTCAGGGTGTTGCATCTTAAAACGTTGTAGGACTCGTTTTCTGCTATGTCCGTATTTACTCTGTTACATTTAACATCATTTCATTATTTATATTTGATTATTTCCCTGCTCGGGCGAGGTGTACAGTGATAACTCCCTGGTATGCCCTCCCTTCCCCGCCCCTCCCCTCCCCCCACCGACCTCACCTCGCGTGATGGCCTCATTTTACATTCCCACGTTCAGTCGTTTCCCCAGGTCTCTGCTACAAGGGTTCCTAGTCCAGGAGCCAAGAAACGCACACTACACGTGAGACTGTACATACGGGCACTTTCCTGGGAAACCATGACCTTCCATCAGATCTTTGAAGGGGCCGCCGCCCACCCCCCGAATTTTACCTGTGCCACTAGACTGTGTTTTTCGACCCAAGCCACGAGCTTCTTGGTTGCCTGGGCAGTGATTCACGCTTACAAGATTATTAGGGACGCCGTCACCTTCCCCTTCCTTCCGAGCAGCAGGGCCGGGAAAACTTCCCCCAAGACTGGGGTGTGGGCCCTTTCTGAGAGGGAAAGCCGAGGCCCCAGGATGCAGTCCTCCCCGCCATGCCCTTGGGCACCAGAGGCCTCAGATGTGAGGAACCAGCACTCCCGCTTCTCGGTGCTGGAGACAACGGCTTCCACCTGACAGCGGCCTGTGGGTGCTGTGAGGGCGGTGGGGACAGCGGGCTCCGGGAAGGCTGTCCCCTCAGAGCGGACCGGGGCCTCTGTTGGAACAGCAGCTGTGGTGACGGTCGCCACCGTGCTGGCCGGCCGCGGCGCTGTGTACCACACAGACCTGCCACTCGCCGCGCAGCCAGGCCAGATGGTTACCTGGCGGTGCTGCAGGGCCCGCGGTGACTTGGACGGGGGCCGCCTCTGGTGCGCCATGGCAGGCTCCCTCTCGCTGGGCTCCAGCAGGGCCGTGTGGGCGCGGGCCTGCTTTCGGCCTCTGATGTTGGACGTGGGCTTCCAGAAGCAGCCATCTGACTGCGCTGCACCCCCGGGGGCCTCTGCTCTCCCCAGGAAGGGAGGGGAGGCTCGCCCACCGCCCCCAGCTGAGCCCATGCTGTCGGCTCTCTCCTGCCCTTGCCCAGGGCTGGGGCCACGGCTGCCTAGTCTCCCTAAGACGGAGCTGGCGAGGGCTCACCACGGCCCCTGGCCTTGCGGCGGCCCGGCAGGAACCACTCTCAGGGTGCCGACGCCCCTTGCTGACCGGTCAGTAAGCAGCTCAGCTCGGAAGGGCCAAGCTGCCACCACGTCCTCGGCCACGTTCATCCCCTACCAGGCCCTACTGGCACGCTTCCCAGTTCTGCAGGAGCCGGAGACAAAGGCCTGCGGATGCCCTGGGAGTCAGCTTACAAGCGCGGTTCCCCCGCCCGGCTCCTGGGCTTTCCCAAGGTCGCCATGTGGGAGGACAGCCTGCGAGCAGGTGTCTGCACAACCCTCACCAAGGCAGCTTGTATTTTTAACTCCCCGTCAGCCTCCTTCAGTCCCACGGGCCGTTTCCGCGAGGCAGGGTTCAGCGGCAGCCCCGTTCCCTGCAGGCAGGTGGAGACAGGTTCGGCTGCTCAGTGACAAGGATCAGACCCACAGACGACCCGTCTCCTGTTAGCAAAGCACAGAAAGAACTTCCCAGTCCCTCGGACCAAACACAATAGAACGGTCTTGTTACAGCCTCGCCATGCCGCGTCCCTGCGAGCGCGCGGCCCCCATTGGAAGCTGCCGTAATCCTACTCTGTCCCCTCATCCATGATTCATGGAGCAGGGGCTGGGAACGCTGCCCTGGGCTGCGCCTCCGATCTCCACGACACAGCCCTGCAAACCTACCAAGTGAACACTGGTGCCTTCACATCCGAGGCCCACTTTCCCCTGGGTAACAGGGCAGCCCCAGACTGGATCCCACTGTGGCTCGAGTCCCCTACTAGCCACAGTGGAGGAGGGAGAGGCGACCTCGCTGGCCTGGCAGGCCGGGGACACAGGGCGCCCGGTCGTCTCCACCCTCCAGCTTCCTGGCACGGACTTATCAGCTTCTGTCAAATATTTGAGGCAGGGCTGATCTCTGCCTGGCTCCTTTAAGTCACCAGGGTCACTTCTGATAGCAGGAGGGCTCCTGACCAGTTTCCGCGTTTATCACCTGCGTGTTTTAGAACGGATTTCAGAACACACACATCCCCTGCTCCGGGCTGCCAGCTCAGCTGCCCTGGTCATTCAGCTCATGTCCCCACCCGGATGATGGGGGCTTGTAGCATGGGGTCGGCGGCTGCCAGCCAGCAAGCCCTTTCCCGGCTCGCCCGACTGTCAGGCGGCTCACAGGAGCCAGCTCAGAGCCACCTGCCTGCATCCTGGGCACCGACCCCACTGCCCAGATGGTGCAGCCGTCCAGGACCCCCGCCCAGAGCAGCGCTCCTCGGCCTGTTGACTGGAAGCCAACAGCACCCCGTGACACCAGGGAAGGAGCCTGCCCTGGGGGAGCAGGTCCATGCCACCCACAGCCACCCTGATCACTCCCAGCCTGACACAGCGAACCAGGAGCCAGGCGGGGGGCTCTGGGTGACTCTGCAGCCGTGCTCTGGCACAAACGAGCCCTAGCCCTGCCCGTGAGAGGCCACTCCCCGCAATTACCAACAGATGAGCTTCCTTCCGGACGGGCTCCGTCAGTCAGACCGAGCTAAGCCACAGCCCAGAGCCTTGGACCCCGGGCAGCCCCGGCGAGCAGGCATGCACTTGATGTACCCATTGTGGCCACGGTCCCGATGGCAAGCTGGGGGCCGATGCGAGAATATTGATTATTTACAAAACATTTTACATTAATGAACTGCCTTTGTTGAAAAGGACAGAACCAAAGCAAGTTGGGAGCATCCCAGAAATCCCAGGCAAGGACGGCCATGCCAGCCCGCCCTGAGGCTCGGTACTGCTGCAGATCTGCTTGGGACCAGTTAGGGACCAGTTAGGAGCTGCTTGGGAGGAGCTGGAGACCAGCTCGGGCTGGCTCAGGACTGGCTCAGTCCAGCACAGCTTGGAGCAGGGGAGGGCAGGAGCCCCGCGGGCTGGAAGGGTGTGGGTCCTGCTCCACTTGTCACTCCTGGCTGTCCTAGGGACTTCCTGGATTCTCCTTCGACAGTGCCCAGAAAACCAAGAGGGCCTGAGCAGCAGGCAGGGCCGGGGAAGCTGGGAAGGGAGCTGGGTTTCACTTCCCGCCTGGGAAGCCGCCGGGTCCTGGCTCTCACTAGATTACCAGCACCTGGAGGTAGGGGCAGGGGGCAGGGCCGTGGCCTGGCCTGCCACTTAGAAGCCTCCGTGGGCTGCCCTCCTCGCTTCCTCAGAGACGGAGCCTTGCCACTCCTAACTCCAGCCTGCCACCAGAGGGGTCCCCACTGCACGAGGGCAGGGGCACATGCTGCTGTCTGGCATGTAGCAGGCCCAGCTCTCGGAGGCCCGGCCCAGTCTGCCTGGTGCTTACTAGCAACACCTACAAGACTCTTTGGCCTCAGGGGCCATCCGTGTCCACCCAAGGAGCAGGGTGTCTCAAACTGCGCCTGGGGCCACGGCATGCCAGCCACGCCGCCCCTGCACGGTGTATGCCATCATCCCTCTAATTCGCGGAGCGGCTCTGGTTGGCTTCTCCTCTATGTTGATGGGGCGACGCGCCAATAACCCCATCATAAGTTGAGATTCTCTTAACTCAAAAATGCAGGGGCCAGCAAGTGGCACAGTGTTTAAGGTATTGGACTCCCACGCGGCCAACCACATTTCTAGTCTTGCCTTCAAAGTCAAACCCGATGTGTGCGCGTGCATGCCCAAAGTCACCGGAGGCGCGGCCATCCAGGTGATTTCTCAGTTTCCCGTCTCTGTCTCCCTCCGGCAAGCACATGCTCCTTATTGCAAAGACCTTAAAAATAATACTAATATTAAAAAAAGAAAAAGGAAATGCATTTAATAGACCAACCGAAATCACAGCTTAGCCTAACTTAAGCATGCTCAGGATCCTCACCTCAGCCTATTGTTGGACACAACCATCTAGCCAAAGTCTGCTTTACAGTCCAGTGCTGGCTATGTTGTCTTGTATATCAAATACCGTGCTGAGAACGAGGGACAGAATGGTGGTACGGGGACTCAGGATACGGTTTCTACTAAACGCACATTACATTCACACCACCGCAAAGCCGAGAACTCCTAAGAAGCCATGGTAAGTTAGGGACCGCCGATAACCGACTGCCGCACCCTAAGCAACGGCCCACGCACGCGCGGCTGAGCTGAGTCACGTTCCCTCACGCTTATCGCGACCACACCCGCTAACAGGAGTCGTCGGCCATGAGCAGCTAGGGCCATGCCAGCACCTGATGGGGGAAGGAGCACTGGAACCGCACGGGCAGCGTGGAGGGCAGCCTGGCAGCTGACCACCCGTGGAAGGACACCTCCGCCCCAGGGCCTGCCATCGCCGCAGCTGTGACAACCACCTGTGGGCACACGCCAGCGATGCATGTCCTAGGTTGAGCGAGGAGGCTCCCCCACTGCCCCCACCCCACCCAGGGTTCCTGCGGGGGCCAGCCCATGGCATGACCAGAGGCCAGAACACACGACCGCAGCTGCCAGCTAGCAAGGAACCTCCTGGGCAGGCTGGGAGGGGAAGGCCTCCTCCCCATGTCACCATGGGAACAGCCTCGGAGAGGCTGGAAAGCAAATGCCGAGAGGCCGAGCGCGGCCAGGGGCACGGCCGGCGTGTCAGGGCCACTCTCGAACAAGCGGCCAGGCCTGTGCAGAGGAGTCGAGTCACAGTCACAGGTCGCCTGAGCACTGCCTGCTCCGGCGGCCCAGTTTCGTGGACTCCAACACCAGTGACCCAGATGCCGACCTTGCTTCCCTGCTACCTGCCCCACACGTCCCCAAATCCAAAGGTGACAACCAGAGAGGTCAGAAATGCTTACCTGGGCTCCAGCGCTGCTGGTCACACAAGGACCGGAGTCCTGGGCCCTGGGGCCCAGAGCCCTCATCCCAGCTGTGAGCTGGTGCACCCTGCCGTGGGGACTGAGACTCAGAGCCCTCATCCTGGCAGCGAGCTCCATACACCCCCCAGTGGGGGCTGGGGCCCAGACTCATCCTGGCTGTGAGCTCGGTGCACCCCGCTGTGGGAGCTGGGGCCCAGAGCCCTCATCCCAGCAGCAAGCTCAGTGCACCCCGCCGTGGCAGCCGGCAGTCCAGGCACATGGTCATGACACTGAGGAAGCCCGCCGTCCCCCGCCATCCCTGCCCCTCGGAAGGCCTCGCTTGACCTGACGGTGCTGCCTAGGGCGGAGGTGGCAGGTGCAGCTGGTACTTGAGTCGGCAAAAGAGCGGAAGGGAAAAAGAACCTCCCTGTTCCCAAGGCACCTCTTGAAGTCGGCTAGCCACTGTCTGCGCCACAGGCCAGCCCGGCCACTTCCGTGGACGTGAGCGACGAACAGAGCCACGTTCATTAATAACCCCTTTTTTAAAATTTGTTTATTAGAGATAAAAACAGCAAAGTCCCACGTACCGTACCCTACAGGACACGAGGTGAGCGGCAGCTGTTGGTTACGTGCAGAGGCCACGGCAGGAGAACGTCCGCCAGGCCCCGGCCACCCCCGGCTACGCAGGAGGCCACCCCGCGGCAAAGTGCGGTTTCTCGGCGCAGGGACGGGCAGGTCAGTGGCAGAGGGCCATGGTTTCCATGTTTAGGAAGCGGACGTGCATCTTGGTCTCGATGTCAATCCCCTGCCAGATCTGGAAGGGACGAGCACTCTGTGTGACCAGCGTCCCCGCCGCCATCTCGCGCCTGCCCACCCTGGGCCTCGACCACCTCCCACTCACCCTCCCACCCTCCTCCGCCTCCCACTGAGATGTTCCGGGCAGGTGAGAACCAGAGCCGCGCTCCAAGACGGTGAGCGAGGCGAGGAAGGCCGCCATCTGTCTCCGCCTGGCTAATTTGGCTCTGACATTTGGAGTCTTTCTGAGATTGTCACAGCAAGTTATTATTAAGTACCGAATCCAAGCTCTGAGCTCCAAGTCATCTGAGTCCCACCCACCACTTCGGGCTCTGTGATTGCCATGCCGATCACAGAGCCCCGTGACCCCCTCTCCGCACCTGCGCGTGCCCACCGCGCTGTGCTCAGCGCCCAGACGAGACAGCCCTGTCCCAGAGCCTTCGGAAGACCGTTCGGGGCGGTGCCACCACAGGAGTCAGACCATCATCGTTAACGGAGAGGCCATGGCAGTTTGTTTATAAGCCCCGGGGATAAGGGATGACCCGTCTTGTAGGCGGAACAATTAAGGCCCAGGGAAGGTCCTCACGGCGCCGGCCACGTACCTGGTGCTGACCCCACTGCTACGGTCCAGCCTGGCCAGGCCCCAGGGGGCCTCTGGGACAAGGCTGTGCGCCCACACTCCACAGCCCTGCTCTCCCACACCCTCTCTCGCCAGCTCCTTGGCAACTTGGGGCCCTGTGGGGGCCACAGATGGAGAGGGGGGAGGCGAGTGGCACGGAGGGCCGTGGTGGGTGGGTGACTTCGCACATCTCTGTTATGTAAGAACGTCACTCTCAAGCTGTCACTCTCAGCATCTCCAGGGACAGCCGCGAGGCTGGGAACAGGGACCGTCAGAGCCCTGTGGGCACCCTGGCAGTAAGGGGGCTGTGGGACGCTTCTTGCCACTGTCACGCCACCTGCAGTCCCTCAGGTACTTCCCGGACTCCTGCCTCTGTCCTGGGTGCCCTGGGGACACGGTGCAAATGGAGCTGGCCCCAGCTGAGGGCTCTGACCCTGGCAGGATGGACAAGATGCTCTCTGGGAGACACCAGATGCCAGGGCTGGTTTCTACTTAACGCCAGGTGGCCATGGTCGCCGATGGCACTCAAGGGACCAGGGGAAGGGCAGGCCAGCTGGTTGGAAAGACCCTCTCGGGGTGCAGGGACAGACGTGGGAGCTCTAGGGGCCTTGCAGAGGGCTGCTTCAGGGGCACGGGCTACGAAACGCCCACCCCATCCCCTAGGAGCCCCGGCCCTCCTCCCTGACCCTCCCTCACCTCATCCTGTAAGTCCTGCTGTCACCCTGAGCATCACTTCCTTGGGTGACAGCCCTGGGACTGGCCAGGACACCTGGCAGCACAAGCGCAGGCCCTGGCCTCTCCCTGTCTGCTGCCACCCTTTGGGCCCTGGGGTGGGGCTGCCCAGGACGAAGCCAGAGGCTGCATCCTGACCCCAGCAGTCCCCTTCCAGTCCTTCCTCCCGGCCAGGTCAGTGACGCAGACTCAGAGAACAGTGCCCGGCTGGGCTACTGCCCCTCTCAGGGATCAGGAAGTGGTGGTGGGCAGGTGATTTCTGTCTCCCTCGGTGCCGGCCAGGCCCGGCTGGGCCAGGAGCCCCTCTGGGTCCTGTTCCCCCCAGACCTCATCTTTGTCAACCCCCAGGAAAAGCTTGGGACCCCACTGCTGGGACGCTCAGGCCAGAGGGCTGGGCAGAGAGCGGATGGCTCCGTCCTCACCGCAGCAGGGAGCAGCCCAAACCCCCACGTCCCCAGCCTGGGCGCGTGCAGGTGACAGGCCCAGGGCTAGCCTCCATGTCCCCCGGTAGGGGCTGGGGGATCCATCTCGGGAGACCAGACAAGGGGCAGCCATGGAAAAAGCACTCTCAGGACACAGCAAGGAAAGCAGGGCCTGCAAAGGCTGGCACTCCGACAGGCAAAGGAAGGTTCCAGAGTCCCTGTCCCGACTTTTGAAGTGGGTCGCTCCTGAGCAGGGCCCCAGGGCTGGCGGTGGGCATGAGCTGCATGTGGTCTCCCCGTCCACGGTGTTCAGATCAATTTTAAGTTGCTTCAAAGGCCGTGCCCAGGATTGACCCTGTCCCTCTGAGATGCCGGCCACAAGGGGCCCCGTCCCCAGACCAGCAGGTCCTGCGAGTTCCCCCCAGGCCTCTGTGTCCAGGCCACCCCCTCCCCAGACACCCACCTTGAGGAAGTCCTCGAAGGTGATCCCCTCGTACACCTGGTCAGGCTCCTGGGGACAGAGCACGAGGTGGTGAGAGCCCTGGTCCCCTCCCCTGCTTCCCCCAGGAGCAGCACCGCCCTCCCTGTCACCCCGCACCTCCACAAGGGGTCACCCAGGACTGTCCGCCTCCCTTACGAGGCCAGGCCAGCGACCGCAGTCCCACGTCCTCGTCCGCCAGCTGGGCTGGGGCCAGGCAGGGAGGCTGGGTGGCTCATGGCAGCGCTCCCTCCCCTCGAGCCCCCTGGGGGGCAGGGGAGATGCAGAGGCCTGGGGGGCTCTCCTCTCTCACCCCAGCTCCCCACAGCACGGCCACCAGGAGACCCCTGCTCCATCCTGGGGTCCTACGGCGGCATGTCCCACAGAGATGAGAACTGTACAAGCCAGGCTCCTCACAGACCGGGGGCAGCGGCGGGCAGGGCCAGCGCGGGCAGCCCTTGCCTCACGCCGGGTCACCACGAGAATGAACAGCCTGAGGCTCTGCCCAGGGGCCTCTCCCTTCGTGCCATGTGGCAGCACCAGCCCCATCCGCCTGCTTAGGGACCCTGGGGACGACGCGTGGGGTCCCACAGCCAAGTCTTCGAACACCTCACCGGCCTCTGCAAAAGCCTCGCCACCCTCCCAGGCGCCCATCCCTGCAGGCCAGCTGGATAAATCCTGCCGTCCACACTAATGACGCCGCGCGGCCACTAGGGGGAGCCAACGTGGAGGCGGCTCCGAGCCTGGTGCAGACGACAAACCAGAAAGCCACCAAGGGGCGGGAAGGCGCCTGCAGAGCCGGCGAGTGCGGACGTGCCCCAGGCCGCTGCCCTCCACCGCGCGTCTGCACGCGGGCGTGGAGTCTCGTGGAGGAGAGGGCAGGGTCGGAGGGTGCCAGAGAGGTCCCGACCTGCGGCTGAGGCTCCGCGCCCGGGAGGCTCTGGGCTCCTGTTCCAAACCCTGAGTACGGAGGTTTGCGCGCCATGAGCCAGGCTGCTGGGGCTGGGAGTGGATGGCGGCATGGAGACCCTGCTGGGGATTGCCTCTCTGCCCTTTCTCTCTTGGAAGAAACACATTTTAAAAAAATTATGTGCATTTGGGGGCCAACAGGTGGTGTGGTAGTTAAGGGCGCTGGACTCCCACATGGCTGACCACAGTTCAAAACCCAGACCTGGCAGCTTGCTTTCTCACTCTCTGTCCCTCTCTAGTCAAATTAGGCTAAGTAAATTAAGTTACACAAAATAATCCCCCCAAAAAACGTGTATTTGGCATACACACGGAACACCCCCTCCGAGGGAGGCTCCCTTTAAGGAGAAGGACCGTGGCAACTCTACCCTACTTGGGCCCACCCGGGAAGGTCCTGGGTTCGTGTCCCGAGACCCTCCTACGCACACTGGTCACACGCGTGCCTGAGCTGGGTCACGGAGGCTGGACGAGATCACAGTGTGAGGACCCTGTCTCTCCGTCTCTCTCATGGAATAAATAAAGTTTAAAGAAAATAAATAAAGGACCAGTTCTCAGCCAATAAAGGACCAGTTCTCAGCCAGCCGGGCCAGTCCTGTCCCTAAGGGCCCCTCATCTCTGATCTCCCCACCCACGGGCACAGAGCGGAGAGGTGCCCCCTCCCTGGCAGGCCACCCCAGGTTCCCAGGGCCGGGCTGAAGGGAGCTAATTATAGAGGAGGCCAGAGACCAGGGCTGGAGGGTGGGTGCAGGACAAGGGAGGAGGCAGGGGCGGCGAGGGGAGGGGGAGGCACCGGCTACAACCCTGAGAAGCAGCCCTGCCCTAGGTCCCCAGCTGCTCCCACAGAGCGGCCTCCGGAGAAAGCTCTGAGAAGCAGTCGCCACAGCTCAGGGCTGGCCTTGGAAGTGCTTTAAAGGGGACAGGGGCCGTCCGCTTCTGGCGGGCAGCGAGATCAGAAACGCTCGGGGTCCTCTGAGGCCATGCGGTATCGAACAGACACGCCTGCTGCGTGCAGAGCCCAGGCCTGTACGCGGCCAGCCGGGCATGTTCATCTGGGCAGCGTCTACACCAGCAAGCATTCTAAGAGCACGCGGGATCTGGGTAACAACGATGTGGGCCTTGCATCGCCGCCTTCCTGGCTCTGCCGCCCCTTGCTGTGCTGGGGTGTGCCAGCCGAGGGTGCACACCCGGGAAGCCGGCTTTACCCCAGATGCCTCCACCCTGAAGTCTGCCCGGGTTTTATGCAGATCAGCAGCTGCCAGCTGCCAACGACTTTACTTCAGCAAATTAAGAAAACTGTCGCCAATTGAGACTGGAGTGGGACAGGAGCAATTTGAAGGAGGAGAGTGTAATTAAATCAAATGGGAGTTTGGCTCTGCGAGCCAGCAGGGGTTCCTACTCCTCCAGCGCCAGGGCCGGCCTCTTTCCCGTGGTTAATCTGCTGAGTGGGGCCGTTTCTCCACTGTGGGGCCTCCTGGGGCCGCAGGAGCAGACGGGTAGACAGACCGCAGCCCTCCGCCCTGGGGCAGGCCCGGCAGCAGTCTCCAGCCTGGTGTCCCTCAGTGACAGGCTCGGGCATGAACAGCAGGTCCCCCCCCACCCGGGAACACCCCTCCAGCCCAGGCTGCAGGAACCAGTGCCATGGAGGCCTTGAGGCTCCGTCCACGCCAGGCACGCAGGGCTGCAGAGGCCAACCAGAACCCACCAGGCACCTGAGTGGTCCCCAGGGTCTGAAGCTACTTTATCAGGGGCTGGTGGTGGCACCTGGCCCTGCAAGCAGAAGTCTGCCCTGTCCAGGAAAGGTCACGGCCCCCGGAAAGTTCTCCACGCTCTCTGAGCCTCAGTTTCCCCAGCAGAATAAACGAGGCTGAGCATAGAGATGCCGGGCGTGGGCACCCCGCCTTGGCTCCCGGCTGGGCACCAGGCTAGGCGGCTCCCCCCAGCCCCAAGGCAGAGACCACGGGAGGACCTGAGTCTGAGGGGGCGACACTCGGGGTCTCCGGGACCCCCAAGGCCCAGGCCCCAGCTCCCTCTGCTCTCCTCCCCACAGGCACGGATGGCTCTGACCCACCCCACCCTAGACCCCGCTCAGGGCTGCGAGGACCCGTGGCCAGGCCGAGGCCTCCCGCAGGTGCAATGGGGGTCCCCGCGCTCACCATCTGCCCCACGCACACGCTGGCCGCCTCCATCATGGCCCCCGTCAGCGATGGAGCGCGCCGACTCCTTCTCGATGTGGGGGTTCCCTGAGAGCAGCTCCTCCACCACCTGCCGGGGCGGAGACGGGTGACCCCGGGCTTCCCTGGAGGTGCTGGCGGGCGGCCCCAGGACCCGGGTGGGGCGGAGGAGCATACTTTACATTTCGATATTCTTCCAGCGTGATGCGGCCGTCGCTGTCCGAGTCGTACATGTGGAACAGAACTGGGCAGGGGAGAGGGGCCAGTCAGGGGGGGACGGGAGCCCCCACCGCCCCACTCTGCAATCCACGCCAAACCGAACAAGGGCCACCAACGATGCCACCTCGACCCACACCATGAGGTCCAGGGCAGGGGCTGTGGGACTGCCACTTTTCCACTGGGCGCTCGTGGGCAAGTGGCTGGACTCCTGAGCCTCAGTGGCCCGAGTTTCTTGAGTCGGTAAAATGGGGCCAGCAGGTGGCGTGGTTGTGAAGACACTGGGCTCCCACATGGCCAACCATGGTTCAAGTCCTGGACCCGGTGGCTTGAAAATCACGCTGGGTGGAGGGACCAGCAGTTAGCATAATGGCTATGTCGCTGGACTCCCACGTAGTCGACCGCGGTTCACATCCCGGACCTGGTGGCTTAAAACTCACGCCGGGCGCGTGTGCGTGCGTGCCCAAGATCCCAAGAGGAGAATGGAGGAGAAGGGACTGCGGCGTGACCATCCCCCCCTGGGGGGTGATTTCTCGCTTTCTGTCTCTCTGTCACTCTCTCTCTGTCTGGTGAGCGCACGTGCCCTATAGCAAAACCTCTCCAAAAAAAAAAGAAAAAAGAAAATCACGCTGGGTGCATGTGTGTTGTGCCCAAAATCTCGAGGATAGAGAAGGGATGGTGGCATGGCTGTCACCTCCTGAGGGTGATTTCTCTCTTTCCTTCTTTCTTTAGCACACATGCTGTGTAGCAAAAATCTAAAAAAAAAATGTTTTTAAGTGGGAACAACATGTCCACCTCATGGGCTCCCGAGGGCTAGGGGAGCCAGGGCAGGAGGAGGTGAGGCCCAGCGAGGAACTGTGGGCGTGGCTGAGAGGGCAGCCATCTGTCACGTCGGGGCCACTCTGCCTGCGTCCCAGCCCCTGGGGCGGGCAGGGGAGAGAATGTCCCCTCTGGCAACGTCGTCAGCATCCCTGGCCACAGCCCAGCAGAGGCCAAAGCCGGAGGGGAGGTGACCACTCCTTGTCCCCGGCTCAGCCTGGGGGACCTCAAGCCCTCCCAGCCCTCCGTACTGGCACTGACCAGGCCCTGCGCCGTGCAGAGCCCCTCCGTGACATCCTGTCCTCTAATTCCCATGTGGCCCTGCCCACGCCTCACTCTTCCCACGGCTGTGAGCACTTGCAGAGCCACGGTGTCTGCCCACAGCCACCCACAGAGAGAAGCCCGGAGTGGGCCACGCACCCCCTGCTGGCTCTCGGAAGCAGGGTGGACGCCAGGCACCTGGTCTGGGGCACACAGAGGCCTCGGGATGCCTGCCCTGGGCTGTTCCCACCAGCCCTCACGTGAGTGTCCACGGCTAAATATAGCCGAGCACTCCAGGCCGGGGAGAGGAGCGCCTGGGAGAGTTCGTCAGGGCGAAGGACACGTGGCTCAGACCGCATGGGGCTAAGGACCAGGACCAGGGGAGGCCATGGACCTGCTCCCACACAGCCCCAGAGAGCGGTGGAGGGGGAGGTGGGGGAAGTGGGGAGGAGGTGGAAGGGGACGGGGGAGGGGGGAAAGAGGGGGAAGAGAGGTGAGAGGAGGTGGGGGGGCATACAGGAGGAGGTAGGAGAGAGGTGAGAGAGGTGGGGGAGGTGGGGGAGGGGGTGGGGAGGGGGGAGAGGTGGGAGAGGGGTGGGTGGAGGTAGGGGAGGTGGGAGTGGGGCAGGGGGAGGTGGGAGAGGGGCAGGGGGAGGTGGGGAGAAGAAGAACAAGGAAGGGAGAAGGGAGGGGGAGGAGGGAGGGGGAAGGGGGAGATGGGAAGGGAGGAAATGGGGCTGGGGGAGACAGGGAGGGAGGAGGAGGGGAGGGGAGAGAGTAGGAGGGAGAGAAGAGGAAGGGAGGGAGAGCGAGGTAGGGGAAGATGGGGAGGGGGAGTGGGGGGAGATGGGAAAGATGGGGAGGGGAGGAGGGAAACGGAGTCAGGAAGGGAGAGTCAGGAGGGGGACTGGGGAGGAGGGAGTCAGGAGGGGGAGTTAGGAGGGGGGGAGGGGGGAGGGGAGGAGGGAAGAGGAAGGGGGAGGGGAAGGGAGGGGAGAGGAGGAGGAAGGTACCACCTGCGGCGAGCACTACCCGTTCAGGCCGGCTCCATGAGGTCTCCGCGTGACCTCAGAGCCACGTGCGCTCAGACCCACAGGGGCCAAACGGCTGTGTCCGAACCATCAGCCCTGCTGTTGCGCGTCCACTCCCAGAAGCCACAGACATGGGAGTGTTTACACCAGGCCGCCCTGGCGCAGCCTGGGAGGACAGACACACTGGGGCCGGCCTTGCATGGCCGGGCGCCCAGGACGCGGGCTGGGGTCTGACCCCACCTCCCTCCCTCCTGCTGCGGGGCGCCCCGAGACTGCGCGTGCTCAGGAAGCTGCAGCCCAGGCCCAGCCCGGCTGGGGGATCTCGGGGCCACGTACATCTCAGCTTCTCCTTCCGGGACAGCTCCACCTGCTCTTCGTCCATGCTGGTGTCGATGGGCCGGAAGTAGGACATGATGACCAGGAAGTCCTCGAAGTTGATCTCGTCGGCCAGGCCGCTGGGCCCTTTGCGCAGGTTCCTGCGGAAACCACCCGGAAGGGCCGGGGACGCGCTGAGGACCGGAGCTCGCCCTCGAGAACCCCGCCGTCTGGCCCACCTGCTGCGCCCACAACGGCCGGTCCTGCCCGGCGCCCTGTCTCCCAGGAACCTGCTCTCGGGGGACACTGGGAGCCTTTACAGGGCTGTCTGGGGAGCTGGAGCGAAGGGAGACAGATGGGGCTGGGTCAGAGGGATATGGGGGATCGTGTCAGTGCAGAGGTGCACGCGGACAAGGGGACTTCAAACAGTTCATGGAAAGATGAGATTAAAAGTGAATTTATTTTGATGCAGAAACAAATACTGAAATCCATGCAGTTTTTTTATTGCTAGTTTTTTCACTTGCATAGGGGGAAACCGAGGCACCACCAACCCAATAATGCAAGGTCTATCTTCGGATCCTTTCCTGTAGGTCAGGGGTTAGCACACTACAGCCCGTGGCCATATGCAATCACAGCCCCCCGGAGCTCGGGCAGGCTCTGCATCTTGGGCTGAGCAGAACAGGCCTGCACCACACAAACTCCACAGGGAGGCCCTGTGGGTCTTGGGGCCACCACACATCTGTCCCCTTCCTTCCTCTTCCTGCCCCCTCGTCTCAGCGATCACCGCAGACCTGGGGACAGCGGAGTGAACAGGCCGAGGGGACCTGGTGTGTTTGTGCTCCGGCCCCGACAGCCTGGGGAAGGCGTGCCCGCCTCTGCCCTCCACCGAGCCTCAGACACTACCTCTGTGTCCTGTCATCTGAGTCTTTCGACCTGAGCGAACTAGACATTTGGGGCACGAGCTCCAGTCTGTGTCTCCGCTCTGGGACGCCAGCCAAGGTGCACCCTCTCCATGAGCCAGGGCAGCAGGCACAAGAGCGGCTGACCCAGCGCTATAACGTACGTCATCTTGGAGCGTCGTCACAGCAAACTGTGACACTGTCTCCATTTACAGACAGGGGACTGAGGGCGCCTCCCAGGTGGCTCCCCGTACACCCGGCCCCCAGCAGTCACACCCTGTTGTCCCCTCAAGTGTGGCGTGCCCTAGTGACTCATTTCTAATGAGGAGAACACAGCAGAAGTGATAGGACAGGGGCCAGCAGACAGCATAATGGTTATGTCACTAGCTCTCCACAGTTCAAGTCCTGGACCCAGCTGTTTAAAACTCAGGCCAGGCATATGTGCGTGCGTGCCCAAGATCCCAAGAGGAAAATGGAGATGGGAGTGCTTCACTCCAGGGGGTTGGGGGGGATTTCTTGCTTTTTGTCTCTCTGTCTCTCTGGTGAATGCATAGCCCTACAGCAAAAATCTCTCTTAAAAAAAATGACAGGATGTCATTTCTGAGATTAAGTTATATATGGTAGTTTAAGTAACGTAAGTTAAATATGGTGGCTTCCTTCTTGGTGCTCCATCTCTCCTCTTCCCCTCACAGTCTCTCTCTCTCAGTCACTCTCTCTTTCTCTCTATCTCTCTCATTTAGACAGCTCACCCTGGAAGAAGCCAGCGGCCATGCCCTGAGTAGCCCAGGGAGAGGTCCATGACATGCCTCTGGCCAGCAGCCACAAGCATAGCCTACCCCCGACGAGCCTTCAGATGAGCTCTCAGCCCCGGCTGACACCTTGGCTGAAGCTTGTGAGATCCTGAGCCCCCTGTTAATTTCTACCCAGATTCCTAACCCACAGAAACAACGAGATGCTTACTGTTCTAAACTGTTCACTTTGGGGGCCATTTGTTACGCAGCCAGAGATAACTGATACAGAGGCCTAGAGAGGTTGAGTGAACTAACCAGTCACTTGGCTATGGATCAGAACCATCTGACCCCACCCTGTGTTCATATCCCCACCTGGCATGGCGCCCTCTTATCTGCATCACCTAAAAGGTTGTCCCAAGCATATAAGTAACACCGGAAGTTATCACGGACAAAGCTCCCTGCATGGGGTGACTGAGGGAAAAGAGCTTACCTGTTGTCAAAGAAGGCACGGACGATCTTGGATCGGATCGGGTTGAGCTCCAGGTCAGGGACATTATTGAAGTTCTCTTTGCTGGTTTCCGAGGAGGGACATCGAGGAGAGAGTAAGAGGAGAGCACATGTCAGCTGGTGTTTTGATCACATATAGAGTCATATTTTTGACTCCAAATAGGCCCCAGAAGAATAGTTCAGAGTCAAGAAAACAGAAACACAAGGGATTTTCTTTCCTGAAAAATGCATATTATGAAAAGAACTATGCGTGGATTTCAAAGATTTTTTTTTTTTTGCAACAAAATGAACTCATATTCTAACTCCACTTCCATAAACATCTTGAAGTCCCTTGCCCTCACGTCTACACTAGATGAGGGCAGGAGGACTTAGCGTCTCCAGAACCTTTTGAGAATCCAAGAAAGGTTCGAGGCAGTCATCTCCAGAAAGATGCAGAGATCGGGGAGTTACAGCCCATTCCGGGGGCCAGACTGTCTGGGGCCCGTCTTCAGTCCCCAGCTAGGGAAGCCCTGCTGGGGTGCTGATTTGGGGTCCCAGAAACAGTCTGGCAGGTCCTCGAAAGGTCAAATGTGGAGTTAACCACATTTCCCAGCAAGGCCACTCCTAGGAGTCCACCTGCAAGAACTGAAAACCCAGGTCACGTCACAACAGCCTTAGTCCCGACAGCCATAAAGGAAAACAAAACCCCCGAATATTGGTCAACTGGAAGCTGGAAAATGTGCTACGTCTACACCGTGCGCTAATTCCTGGCCAAGATAAACACAAGGGGTGAATACTGACACGTGCCACAACGTGGACTGACCTCAGAAATGTTGCTAAGTGAAAGAAGCCAGTCACCAAAGGCCACACGTCATATAGTGTCACTTGCATGAAGTGCTTTCTTTTAAACTTTTTTTGTAATTAATTATTACTATGATTGTTTCTCCATTTTCTTTTCTTTTTTTTTTTGAGAAGTTTTTTTTTTTTTTTTTTTTTTTTTTGCTATAGGGCGCGTGCGTTCACCAGACAGAGAGAGACATAGAGACAGAAAGCGAGAAATCACCCCCCAGGGGGGATGGTCACGCCGCAATCCCTTCTCCTCCATTCTCCTCTCAGGATCTTGGGCACGCACACACACGCGCCCGGCAAGAGTTTGAAGCCACCGGGTCCGGGACACGAACCGCGGTCGACTACGTGGGAATCCAGCGACATAGCCATTACGCTAAATGCTGGTTCCCTGTTTCTTCATTTTCTATAGGGCACGTGTTCTTACCAGAGAGTGAGGCAGACAGAGAGAAAGCAATCTACCAGGTCCAGGACTCAAACCGTGGTCAGCCACATGGGAGTCTAGCACCTTAACCACCATGCCACCTGCTGGCCCCATGAAGTGTTTTGAATGGGTAAAGCCACAGAGGCATACAGCTGGCATACTGGTTCAAATCCCAGATCTGGTGGCTTGAAACTCATGCTGGGCATGTGTGCACGTGTGCCCCAAATCCCAGGAGAATGGAGGAGAAGGGACTGTAGTGTGGCCATCCCCCCAGGCAGTGAGGGTGTAGGGGGGTGACTCCTCACTTTCCCTCTCTCCATCTCTGTCTCGTCTCCAGGGTGAGTGCATGTGCCCTATGGCACCTATGGCAAAAACCTGAAAAGGAACATTCAGGTGGTTCAGAGCAACACAGTAACTAACGGCCGAGAGAGAGGAGAGGGAAGACAGCACCCTCGCAGGCTCTCAGACCCCGACCCCGCAGCTGGCCGGGATCACAGCCACGTGCCGGCGTGTCCAAGTCCACCAGGGAACTGAACCCACAGCCTTCTGTAGGGACCCAGCGTGGCTGCAGCAGCAGGTGACCACCGTCCCTGAACCAGCCCTGCCTGAGTTACACGTTGTAACGGGGGAGTTGGGAGTGACGTGTCTCAGTGATGCCGTCTCTGAAAAGCCTGCTGGTGGGGCAGGAGAACGCGGATTCAAGCACGTGGGCTGCTGGGTCCAGGCAGCTGCGGGTTTGCAGGCCGGGGGCAAGGCCGGGCCCTCCCCTGCCGCCATCCTGCAGAAGGCCGTCCTTTGTCCTTGAGATCTGCTTCCTGCTCACCTTTTCCTTTGCCCTGAGACTCCCATGGGCCGTGACCTTGGAAGGGATTGAGGACACAGGCTGGCGACCCCGAAAACAAGAAGCATCCAGGTGGGGAAGGTGGAAAGATGCCAGCTCTCTTGAAACACGGGGGTCCAGGCTGGGACATGGGTGGGAACAGGACTTAACACCAGAATGAGGGGACCAGCAGGTGGTGTAGTGGTTAGAGCACTGGCCTCCCCCATGGCTGACTGTGGTTCAAGTCCCAGACTTGGTGGCTTGCTTTCTCAGTTTCCCTTTCTCCCTCTCTCTCTCTCTGTGTCTCTCTGGTCCAATTAAAAGATAATGATAATAAATAAAATTAAAATAATTCTTAAAAAAAAAAAAAAAGAAGAAGAGCTGGGGCTGGGGAAGAAGCTCCACGCTGGGAGAGACTTCCCGGTGTCCGAGATGGAGGGGCTCCATCGTGTCGCTTACCTTCCAGATGGGAGGCTGAGCAGGACCTGGCCCCAGTTCCCAGATCCTCTGCACTCCCACCACGGCGGGCTGCTTCCTGTCCCTCCCACCCAGCCCTCTGCCTTGGCTTGCTCGTGACACCCGAGCAGACGCAGGAGCTGTAACAGTGGACGCCACTATTTTAGATTCTCAAGAGCCCAGTTCCGAAGGCAGAGGCACACCAAGGACAGGTGGCTCCGAGGGATGGATGTCATGGGCCCCAAATGTACTGGAGTAACCTCTGGCCGTGGGAAGGAACGAGCTGCAGACCGAGCTATGGCTCGGAGGAACCTCGGAAACACCCACGGGCTGGAAGCAGCCAGACCCAGGAGGCTGCGGACTGTGAGCTCCACTTACGCCAAGGCCAGAGAGACAGGAAGCAGGCGGGGAGGCCGGCGCTGGGGAAGGAGGCGGCCATGACCATGGGGTTTCCTTCTGAGGTGTTCCCAAACTGACCGCACTCTTCAGATGAGAATTGCCTGAGGTGTGAATTATATCTCCAGAAAGCTGTTAAAACTATTTCCTAATTTTTCTTTTAAAGTGTATCTCAATTTCCAAACAGTGCATGCACTCATCGGAAAGAGAGCGAGTGAGCGAGTATCCCCGAGGCCTTCTCCATCTCCCCATCCTGTTAGGATCTTAGGGGCACGCACACACACACCCATCGTGTGTTTCAAGCCATCAGGGTCAGGATTTGAACCATGGTCAGCCGTGTGGGAACCGGCTTGCTCAAGCACTAGGCCACAGGGCCAACCCATTGCTCCCCTAATTTTTTTTTTTTTTTTTTTTTTTTGCTATGGGGCATGTGTGCTCATCAAAGAAACAGAGAGACAGAAAGCAAGAAATCACCCTGGGGTGGAGGGGCGATGGCCAAGCTGCAATTCCCTCTCCTCCATTCCTCTCTTGGGATTTTGGGCACACGGGCACGACATGAGCTTCAAACTGCCAGGTCCAGGACTCGAACTGCAGTCGGCCATGTGCGAGTCCAACACCTCAACCAACACACAGCCTCAACTGCCACACTACTCTCCCCTTAATCTTTTGAAAACAAAGACCCACTGCACTAGGACTCCATGCATTTATTTCTTCCATGAGCAGGAAACCGAGGAGGACAGGATCCCCAGTAAGGTCCGACGCTGATCGCCCCCACCCGAGCCCCAGATCCAGGACACCGTAGGCTTGGTGCGCTCGGGGACGTCTCTGGAGCTGAACTCAGAACCATCCCATGTGGGTCAGCCTCGCAGAGACCCTTTCCCAGCCGCACCACCCTCGGGCCCAGAGCAGCAAGAGCCAACGCCAACCTACGCAGCCGGAAGTCGGGATAAGGGTTAAGGACCCGTGGGGTGGTGACAAGGAGGCAGTCCGGGGGGCTTTGGGGGCTGGGGATATTCCACTCCGAACCTGACAGTTCCTCCCTGTGCCCCACATGTCCTCCACACGTCACACCCTCACTGCACAAGGCTGTCCCCTTCCCCCCCAGCAGAAGTGACCACAGGAGAAACAGACGCAGACCAGAGCCCTCTGGTGGGAGCGCGTCGCGGTTACCAGGGGAGATAGCGCATTGTACCGGCTCGCGATCCGATGATGGCATAGCTGCAGCTCGTGTTTGCTGTGCGAGGACACAGCCCGTGCGTTCCCGTGTGCCCACGTGGCGTCCTGTGAGGCTCCGTTACCCCTGGGGTTTCAGGTCCAGCCCAGAGAGGTTCTGTGACCTGCCGAGGCTTGGCCAGCTCAAGTCTGGGGTCAAATGTGGAGTTACCGTATCTCCCAGCAATGCCACTCCTAGGAGTCCACCTGCAAGAACTGAAAACCTAGGTCGTGTTTTTTGGGACCCCAACACTATGCTGTCCCCCTCTTCCCAGCCAACAGGACTCTTCCCAAAGCCCAGGTTCCTGAGAAAGTGACCCTGTGGGGCTTGGCAGTGAATCCAGGAGGACAGAAAAGCAAGACCCCAAAGCTCTCTGGCTTTTGGGGGGTCTTGGTTATTGGTAGGCCTTCCTCAGCCTCAGTTTTCTGAGAAGTGGGTACACTGATGCTTACGGAGGGAAGGGGCACCACTTCCAGAGCGAGACCTGCATTCCGCCTAGCTCTGCCCCCTGGGATGAGGGCCTGTGCCTCTCTGGGCCTCTGCTGCTCTGCGAACAGAAATCGCATGGGCTGAGGACAACCGGGTCGTACAGCTTACGGAGACGGAGCCTGCCGTGTGCTTAGCCCCGGCCAGGTGGACAGGGAGGGCTCCCCGCGTGGCAGGGCTCATGCTGTGCCCAAGTGCACGGCGCAGGGAGCCAGAACCCATCTCTGACGCCTTGCACACCTGCTGGTCCCTCACTATTATTTAATGCTCACAAGGGCCCTTGGAGGTGGGTACTCATCCCCCATTTGATTTTTTTTTTTTTTTACTTTTTGCCACAGAGCATATGTGCTCACAGGAGATGGAGAGAGAGGGAGAGTGAGAAAGCACCCCCAGGGGCATGGCCACACCACAATCCCGTCTCCTCCATTCTCCTCTCAGGATTTTGGGCACGTATGCACACGTGGCCATGTTTTCAAGCACCCGGGTGTGGGACTCGAACCTTGCAGTCAGCCCCGTGAAGTCTAGCGCCTTACCTGCCACACCACCTGCAGGCCCCTTCTCCGCATTTTAAAGATGAGAAGACTCAGGCAGAGAGAAGGAACTTCGTACTGCTGAGGACGACACTGGCTGAGCCAGTGGGATGGCAGCCCCTGGCCTGGGAGCAGCGGCTCAAGAGGGTGAGGCACCTGGCCTTCGGGGACACTCCCTGAGGCCTGTGAGACTCCTCTCCCCGTTATTTATTTATTTATTTTTAAGTTTTTGCTCTCGGGCACACGTGCTTGCCAGAGACAGAGAGAGAGAGCGCGCACGCACGCACAAGGTCACCCCTCCAGTGGGGATGGCCACACCACAGTCTCTTCTCCTCCATTCTCCCCTCAGGATTTTGGGCACACATATGCATGAACCCACCATGGTATTTTTCCTTTAAAGAATTATTTAACTTTCATTATTCATGTATTCATTTATTTAAAGGTAGATTTTTTTTTCAGAATTTTTATTTGTATTTATTGATTCAGTTATTTTCATTTGACCAGAGAGAGAGAGAGAGAAAGGGAAAGTGAGAAAGCAAGTCACCAGGTCCACGTCTCAAACCATGGCCAGCCATGTGGGAGCGCCTTTAACCACCACACCACCTGCTGGCCCCTTATTTATTTATTTTAATCTGACCAGAGAGGGACAGAGTGAGAGAGAAAGTGAGAAAGCAAGCTGCCAGGTCTCAAACCATGGTCGGCCAAGTGGGAGCCCCACACCCTTAACCACCACATCATCTGCCGGCTCCCCCACGTTTAATAAGCCACCAGGTCCGGGACTCAAACTGTGTGGTCAGCCATGTGGAATCCAGCAGCCTAACCTTCATGCCACCAGCTGGCCCCCATGGACCTCCTTTTTTTTTGTTTAAAGAGTTATTTTCTTGGGACCAGCAGTTGGTGTAATGGCTATGTCGCTGAACTCCCATGTAGTCAACTGCGGTTTGAGTACCAGACCCGGTGACTTAAAACTCACGCCAAGTGCGTGTGCGTGCGTGCCCAAGATCCCAAGAGGAGAATGGAGGAGAAGGGATTGCAGTATGTCTATCCCCTCCTGGGGGGGGGGGGGGGGTGGGGTGGTGGTGATTTCTCGCTTTCTGTCTCTCTTTCTCTGTCTTTCTGGCGAGCGCACGCGCCCTATAGCAGAAACCTCTCCAAAAAAAAAAAAAAGTTATTTTAAACTTTATTTTAATTTGACCAAAGGGACAGAGAGAGAGAGACAGAGAAAGTGAGAAAGCAAATCGCCAGGTTCAGGACTTGAACTGCAGTCGGTCATGTGGGAGTCCAACGCCCTTAACCCCCAAGCCACCTGGAGGCCCATGAACCTCCCTCTTTACCAAAGAGAAAGCAGGCCTGAGGTCCAGAGCCCGGCAGACCACGCTGAGTTTCACCCAGTTGAATATCCCTAAATGCTGGTTGCGCCTCAGCTTTCCTTCCTCCCCGCCTGCCACAGGGACCCACTGGGCTGGTTGAACCTGCTCAGCTGAAGGCCCAGCCCCAGCTGTGCTGTAGGAGTGGCCTGTTTGTCATCCGAGCCCAGGGCTGGCAGGTCCCTGCCCTTGGACAGAGCTGACTCACTGGGTGCCGGTGGCCCAGTGATGCCGCCCCAGTGACCATCAGGTGAGGGCTCACCCTCCAGGGCTCCGGGCACACACTTTCCACACGTCCTCTAGGGGGCGCTTGAGCCCCCGAGTTGTCTCTCCCTCTTCACTCAGGATGAAGCACCTGCGTCCACGCACATGTCAGAGAGAGGGAGAGAGAACCAGCAGATGGCGTAATGGTTACATCACTGGACTCCCATGCAGTTGACAACGGTTCGAGTCCCAGACCTGGTGGCTTAAAACACACTGGGTGCATGTGCGTGTGTGCCCAAGATCCAGAGAGGAGAGTGATGGAGAAGGGACTGTGTTGTGGCCATCGCCCTGGGAGTGATTTCTTGCTTTCTGTCTCTCTGTCTCAATCTCTCCAGTGAGTGCATGTGCCCTATGGCAGAATCTCAAAAAAAAAAAAAAAAAAAAAAGAAAAAAGAAAAGAAAGAAAAAGAGGGAGCAAGGTTCCCTCCACAGGGTCTAGCCACCTGACCACCATCACCTCACCATCCTGCAGTCAGATTTGGGGCACTCACATGCATGCCTGGCATGCTCAGGCTGGCTAGGACGGGGATTCGAACCATGGCTGGGTTTCCATGTAGGATCCCGTTTTTCCTGAGCAGTGTTTTACTGCTGTGCCATGGAGCTGGCCCCCCCTGGGGGCTTTCAAATGCCCCCCTGGGGTCCCTAACGTCTCTCCCCATGCCAGGCAGCACTAAGTAGTGTTTGATCACCCCACGTGCCTGTCACCATTGGTGACAATGGTGATCAGGAACATGAGGTCCAGACAGGCAAAGTGACTAAGCCACAGCCACACAACCAGCAGTGGCGCTTCGAAGCGGCCCTGTCCTCACCCCCACCCGCCCGCTCTGACTTGCGCGTGCACTTCCTCACACCCGCCACTTCCTTCCTTCGGGGTATTTTTACTCGACAGTGAGAGAAAATGAAAGAGCCTCTTCATGGGACTTCTGCTGCTCCTGCCTGCCCCAGCCCAGGAGGCCCCATCGGGGACCCAGGAAGAGGGCAGGACAAGTTTCCAGCCCCCGGAGGAAGAAACCGCAGGGGCCAGGGCTGGGCTCTTCCTCAGGCCTCCCAGTGTGGGGTGCTTTCCAGTGGCTTGTCAGGCCCAGCTCCGCTGCAAAGCTCTCTCTGTGGGTACTGAACTTGGGGCTCCCCAGCTGCCATCAAAACTCAGCGACCTCCAAACCGAGAATACAGCAACGTCCCCAGATTCCTGTCGGAGGGTCTGTCCTCTGTGGGGCTGCCTGCCCGAGCCCCATGGGGATTCTTGAAGGCAGGGGCCACATCTCACTCAGCAAGCGCCTTCCCAGCCAACCCTGAGCTGTCCAAAGGGTGGTCCCGGCCAGGGCCCCCTCGGCATCGCCTGGGAGCTGGTTAGCGAGGCAGCAGCTGACCCCGCCCCGACCTGCTGAGCCAGAGCTTGAATTAAACCCTCTCGGGGGCTCAGAATCGGGGGACGCAAGAACTGGCAAGCCGCTGGCCGCTTAGCCTCTAAACACTTCCAAGTGCGTGCAATGGCCCAGACACACCTGGCGGCTCCCCCATCCACAGGCCTTTGCACAGAAGATTCTTGAAAGAAAGCCCTGGCTGGCCACCTGCCCTCCCTCCCTGCTTTGTCTCCTTTTCCTCTCTCTCTCCTCTCTCTCTCTCTGAAGTTTTGAGACCAAGAAAGCGAGAAAGCACCCCCTCACCCCCGGGAATGGTCACGTCACATCCCTTCTCCTTTCTCCCGCCTTTTGAGATTTGGGGCACCCGTGCACATGCGCCCGCCATGTCTCTCGAGCCGCCGGGTCCAGAGGCCGCCTTAGCCACCATGCCACGGGCTGGCCCCAGCAGATGCTGCTTGCAAAGGCCGGGACAGCGCTGCCCAGCCTCGCGCCCGGCCCCACCCCGCCCCGTGCCAGGCCCCCGCGTTCCTCCCAGCCCCCGGCATTCCCGCAGTGCGGCAGGAGCCACTAAGGGTCTGAGCACCCTCTACGTGCCAGGTACTGCTCGAGGTGATGACCACGGCTGACCACCAGAGAGACGCGATCCAGCCGGCTCAGGGGTGCAGCGGGAACAGTGCTGCTCTAGAGAAGCCAGATCCCACGTGGGGACCGTGGTTCAAATCCCCAGCCCGGGCAAGCTGAAACATGCCAGGCAGACAGAAGTGCCCATGACCATGTGAGCTGGTGGGGAGGGGTCTCAGTGAGAGCAGACGTGTGGGGAGTACTCGTGTCTCTCGCTCGCGCGCTCTCTCTCTCTCACACACACACACACGCGCATACGTGTGCACCATTACAGGTAAACAAAGAAAAACATCTGAAATCGAGACCTGATCCTCGGGAGACTCTAGCAGAGAAACACAGTGAGGACTGAAACCGGAACACCCCAGCAGTGCCGCACGCCGCTAACAAGTTAAGGAGGGAATGGAGGGGGAGGCTGAGGGGCGCAAGTTTTCACTGCGTGGAGTCGGGAGAAGCCTCAAGGAAAAGGTGACATTTAGCACAGAGAGCTGAAGGAGGCGAGGTTCTTTTTTTTTTGGAGAGGTTTATGCTATAGGGCACGTGCGCTCGCCAGAAAGACAGAGAGAGACAGAGAGATAGAAAGCGAGAAATCACCCCCCAGGGGGGAAGGCCACGCCGCAATCCCTTCTCCTCCATTCTCCTCTTAGGATCTTGGGCACGCACGCACACACGCCCGGTGTGAATTTAAGCCACCAGGTCCGGGACTTGAACCGCAGTCAGTTATGTGGGAGTCCAGCGACATAGCCGTTGCGCCAACTGCTGGTCCCGAGGAGGCGAGGTTTTTGATCCCCAGGGGACACCTGGCACTGTCTGGGGACGTTTCTGGGTCCCAGCCACAGGGGAAGGTACTGCCGGCACCGGGTAAAGATCAGGGACGCTGCTCAGCACCACACAGACGTGTCCCAAATATCCAGAGCGCTGAAGATGAAAAATTCTGCTGTAGGAAAAAGCATTCTAGAAAGACGGAACAGAGCGTGCTAGAGTCTGAGGCAGAAGCTGCAAGAACGTCCACGTGACTGGAGCAGAGGGAGCAGACAGGGCAGGAGGTCCGTGAGGCAGCAGGGCCCAGCAGGGGAGGACCTGCAGACCATGGCGGCCCTGGCGGGTCCAAGCCTGCTACAGGGCGAGGAGGAACCTCTGAGCAGAGAAGGGACATTTGCACCTTACTGTGAGCGTGGACTATGGGTGGGTGGTGAGGTCAGAAACATGAGGACCAGGGGGAGACCGCGGAGCGACCCACTATGAGTCGCGGGTCCAGCGGCCTGGGACACGCCAGGCACGTGCGAGTGCCCAAGAGCCAGTGGGCGGGAGGACTGGAGACCACGGGGTGGGGGCCACCACGTGACCAGACCCTGTGGGGGGCGCTCTCCTCTCCCCTCACAGGCAGTGAGCACACACTCTATCGTGAATAAAGAAAAGAGAAATGTGTGGCCAGCCCTAGCCCAGTGGTTAAGGCCGCTGGACCCCACAAGGCTGATGGCAGTTTGAATCCCAGCCCAGGGGCTGAGAAACACACTGGTTGCGTGTGTGTGCCCAGGTCCCCACAGGAGGCAGAAATGGAGGAGAAGGGACTGAGCTGTTGCTCTACCCACGGGGGTGCCTCCTCCTCTGCCAAGTACACACGCCCTGGAGCAATTTTTTAAACATTATTATTATTATTTTTTAAATAATCACTATTAGGGGCCAGCAGGTGGAGTGGTGGTTAAGGGTGCTGGACTCCCGCATGGCCCACTGTGGTTCAAGTCCTGGACCTGGTGGCTTGCTTTCTCACTTTCCCTTTTCCTTTCTCTCTCTCTGCCCCTCCCTAGTCAAATTAAAAGAAATAAAGTTAAATAAAATCATTATTTAATAAAAGAAAATGATTAAAAAAATTATCGCATAGTAGACAGGTTAAAAGGGGGACCAGCAGATGGCATAATGGCTACGTTGCTGGACTCCCACGTAGTCGACCACGGTTCGAGTCCCAGACCCAGTGGCTTAAACTCATGCTGGGCACACGTGTGTGTGCCCAAGATCCCGAGAGGAGAAGAGATTGTGGCATGGCCATCCCCCCAGGCGGGTGATTTCTTGCTTTCTGTCTGACTCTGTCTTTCTGGCGAGTGCATGCACCCTATAGCAAAAACCTCTCAGAAAAAAAAAAAAAATCAGGTTAAAAGCAAAGCAACTGGGCGACTGGGTTAAAAAGTGACCAAGTTCTGGAGCAGAGTGAGGTCACCACAGGGGTCTGGGTGCTGCCTCTTGAATGAGCTAGCCCCGTGTGTGAGCCAGGCCTGGCTTGTGAGCATTTTCTACACCCCCCCCCCTTTTTTTTTAAAGCAAACTTTTATTGAAGCATAAACTGGGTAACAGAAATACATTTCAACTGATTTAAGTCCAATACCAAAGAAGGCAGAAATTATGGCACCAGAACTTTCTCCCCACCCTCAGACTAGGGTCAATTCAGATTACCATTTAATCTACGCTTTTCAAAAATATGGAACACTTCATGAACTTGTGTGTCGCCTTCGTGCAGGGGCCATGCTAATTGTCTCTGTATCATTCCAGTTTTAGTATAGCCAGCACCTCTGCTTTTTTGAATTTGGAAAAAAAAAAAAAAAGATTTTTGCTATAGAGCACATGGGCTCACCAGAAAGACAGAGACAGACAGACACACAGAAAGCCAGAAGTCACCACCTAGGGGGGATGGCCACACCACAATTCCTTCTGCCCTATTCTCCTCCCAGGATTTTGAGCACACACAGGCACATGTGCCTGGTGTGAGTTTTAAGCCACCGGGTCTGGGACTTGAACTGCAGTTGACTACGTGGGATTCCAGCAACAGGACCGTTACGCCATATGCTGGTCCCCAGCCTCTGATTCTTAGTCTGCAAGAAGAGGGTCATGGTGTGAACCTCGAGGGTCCCAAGACCCCTGGAGACAGGGGCTGCTCCGTGACCAGACTCTAGGGCAGGTACCCGTGCCCCCAATGTGTGCCAGCACATGAAAATGACCTGGCTGGTCCCTAGCCAAGTGGTTAAGGGAGCCAGATTCCACAAGGCTGACCATGGTTCGAATCCTGGCCCCAGCAGGATTTACATATTAAGAGACCCATGAGCAAACACTGAGCCTGGGCGTGGCACACACTAGCGTCCGGCTGAGGGCAGCTGAGCTCCGGATGACGCCACGAGCCTGCATAACATCTCAGGTGCAGAGCCACGCGACGGTGCTGCGGAGGGAGGCCAGCCACCTGGAGCTGGGACAGCTTGCTGAAGCCCCGCCCTCTAGACCCCGGAAGCCAGCGCTGTACCTGCCTGGTACTCAGCAGGGCCCTCTTCCCTCCCTATGTACGTCTGGAGCTGCGATTATTCCGGGAAGCCCTCCACATCCGATGGCTTGATGAATCTAAAAATATTTCTGTAACGAGCTTTATCTAATCAGGCCTCCCAGTGGCCTCACCACTACACCCAAGTATCCCATAGCGTCTATTTCTGGGAGTCTGTAAGCCTGCCAGGATGCTACCCAGAGGCAAGACATTGCTGTTTGAGACATTCACCAGCCCAGTGGCCCAACGAGAGCGCGCGAGAGCGAGAGCGCGCCAGAGCCACGGCTGGGCAGGGCTCCTCAAAGAGCACACGGGCAGTGCACGTCAGGAAAGAACTTGTGCATGGAATTCAATTTTTTTTTGCACCAAAATAAACTCATACTTGGATTCCATTATTTCTGTGATCGTTTTAAAGTCCCCCTTATATTTTCTTCACTATCTAAAATAATTCCCTCTGACAGGTAGACAAGAAGCTTCTGGGGACGAGGAGGAACACGTAACACGTGCACGACATGGGATCAACACACATGTTGGGGGCCATTCCCCCCTTCTTTTTTTAAGAGATTTTTGCCACAGGACACGTGTGCTCGCAAGAGAGAGAGACACAGACAGAGAGGGAAAGTGAGAAATCACGCCCGGGAAGCTGACCGTGCCGCAATCCTTTCTCCTTCCCTCTCCCCTTGGGATTTTGGGCATGCTTACGTGCTTGGTGTGTTCTTCAACCCGCCAGGTCTGAGACTCGAACCGCAGAGGCCACCTGGGACCTGGCGTCTTACCCACCACGCCATGAGCTGCCGTGAGTGAGGACTTTGAAGGGGCCTTTTGCATTCAAGGTATTGAGAAGCCTACCTGTGGGTCCTAATAGCTCCCGGGCACTTCTGAGAGGAGGGAAGGGGAGATTGGGGTTCTGGGGGCCTCACGTGGAGAAGGCCAGCCACTGCCTCTCTCATGGGGCAGGATGTCCTGGTGACCAGGCTAGCTCTCCTGAACAGGCCTTGTGTTCAGAAAACCCCACAGCACCCAGGATCTCCTGGGCAGCAGCCCAGACGTGCCTAAGGGTGAAAAAGGTTTAAGGCCCAGCCTGGGTCACTCAGGAAACCACTGGCAGAGTGGGGACAGTGCTGGGGACCGGAGCTACCCAGAGGAGGCCAGGCAGGAAAGCCCAGGGGAACCATGGAGACCTGCCAATCTCACTTCTGCAGGCCCCGGGGGCAGATTAGGATGAGGCAAAACAGTTCCGGGAGGCTGGGAGGAGGCCCTTTTTGCATAAGATGCTGTGGTCAGTCACGTCCTTCCGGCAGGGCCTGGGCCATCACCCTGAGCAGCTGACACCAGCCTCAAAGCAGGCTCCATAGCTCTGGGGCCAGGGGAAGTGGTGACGAGAATTATGAGCACACCTCCCCCCCCCCCCCATGGCAGAGTGGGGACACCGAGGGCTTTGGTCAGCTGCAAGTCCAGAAAATGCCCGTGGCTCCCTTACAGCAGGATCTCAACACCAGGTTCAAATCCTAGCTCCTCTTCCTATGAGCTATGAGGGCGAGGGCCGGGCACATGGAGACTCTGGCCTTACTTTGCCATATCTGTAACGCGGGGCAAGCAGGTGCCCTGCCACTTCCCCTTGGGGTTGAGTAGGACCTGCACCCCAGGAACTAAAGCTCAAGTAACACGTTGTGACGGCTCCTACGGGCCAGATGCCAACGTAAGTCTTTTAACTGGAAATGTGAACCCCATAAGGGAAGTCCTACTACTAATGGGTCTCATATATGTTGTGTTTTTACTTTTCTATGATATTTCTGCCTTTGGGTGCATGTGCTCACCAGAGAGAGTGAGAGTGAGAGAGTGAGTGAGAGAGAGAGAGAGAGAGAGAGAGAGAGAGAATGAGAATGAGAGGGAAAGTGAGAAATCACCCCTCAGGAGGGCTGGCCAAGCTACAATCCCTTCTCCGTTCTCTTCCACTCTCCTCCTGGGGTCTTGGGCACACACGTACATGTGCCGAACATGAGTCCCAAGCCACCATGTCCGGGACTTGAACCATGACCGGCCATGTGAGAGTCCAGCAACGTAACTGCTATGCTATCTGCTGGCCTCACGTATGCTGTTTTATGGACTAGAAAGAACCTTTAGCCCTTACTCATGCCTCATTCCTTTGCTCTCTCTCATCCAGCCAGCCATCCAACTAACCGACGACTCCCAGAGCATCTTCTGTGTTACAGGCCCTGGAGTCGGCACTGGGACCAACGAAAAAGACTCTCAAGAAGCCAGAGTCTGCTGGGAGAGGTAGATGGGGGCAGTTACAATTCAGTAGTGGGGGGAGAGATGGGTGTTGGACGAGGTGGTCCACACGGAGGTCTCAGCTGAGCACAGGCCAGTGTCTCCAGACCTTTTGGGGCCCCAGAGACAGAGCATGGAGGTGACCTGGAGGGTAGCCACTGAGAGCTAGTGAGCAGGGCTGCTGCCTGGGTCTTTAGAAACACCTTGCCAGGCAGTACAGGGACCTATGCGACACTGAAGATGTGCATGGTGTCCTGGGGAGGTGTGTGGGCAGGAGAGAGGCAAACGGGGTCTGTGATGGGAGGGTAGAATCGCCATTCCTCTTTCAGAGCTCTGGCTGGGCCTGTGTGGAGCAGAGGCAGGAGCCTGACATCACGCACAGAGACACTGCGCATGCTCAGTGCATGGAGGCGGAGACGTCACCATGCGGCCTTGGAGGCCCTACTGTGCGCTGTCCGCGGTGCTGAAAGGCGGCCTCACTTACTACTACAGAAACGCAGACTCCCAGGCCCCACCCGAGACCTGCAGGAGCAAAACCTGTGTTATAGCAAGATTCACGCACACCCAGGAAGGAAAAGAACCGGTGGAGGACACTCCATTTCAGCAGGCCCTCCAAAAGCCCATGTTGTGGTGCAGGGCGACACAGGGGAGCAGATGCTAGAATCTAAGAGAGGACGGGGCTTCCGGTCGCAGCATCACATCCTCCTCACATAGCCACTGGTATCCTCTCTAACCTCCACCCCAGGGTTAGACAACCTTGCTCGGGTATCTCAGGACGGCATGGAATGACAGCCCCATCTGTCAAATACCTGTGAACCGGGCTCAAAACGAAACCGTCCTGCAGACACCGGCTCATCTTGAAGGCACAGATCAAATCTCAAATAGCCAGACTCGCTTTACGGATGAGGACACAAGCTTCCAGAAACAAAGTGGCCAGCCCGAAGCCATTACAGCATGAAGGCATTGAGCACAGGGGTCTTCCAAGTCAGGGCTTTTGACTATAAAGAATTAAAGACACGTGGAATTTCAGTTGGATCTGACCCCAGACCCACAGCAATGAAAAGTCCAAGGCAGCTCATGACAGGGTCAGGGCTTCAGTCCCTGGGACACTATCTTGAGGATCGTGGCACTCTGCCCTCCCACTTCTCCTGCTGTGAGCTGCACGGATGTGCACCCCACCCCCAGCATTGGTACCACGCACCTGGCCCAGGGCAGGAACTCAGGGACCTCCGAGGGAATGAGCCAAGGATGCCCTGGCACCCCACTTTCCACTGTCCGGCATGTGCACGCACTGCCTCCTCTTTAGATCTTAGTGCCTGGCTGAGCTGTCACACACACCTCAGCCTGTGGCCCTAGAAGGCACCCCTGCCTTGGGCACCCTCCATCCCCACTCTTAGAGGAGGCAGATCCTGGGCCCCACTCCATCATAGCCCTGGGGGAAAAAACACACACACAAAAACAAAACAAAACAAAAAAACACTTTTGTATCCAGTCCCTGGCCACAGTGATTGGCCATGTATCCAGCCCCTAGCCACAGTGCTTGGCTGTGTATCCAGCCCCCGGCAGCAGTGATTCGCCGTGTATCCAGCCCCTGGCCGCAGCGATTGGCTGCGTATCCAGCCCCTGGCCGCAGCAATTGGCCGCGTATCCGGCCCCTGGCCACAGCGATTGGTTGCGTATCCAGCCTCTGGCCACAGTGATTGGCTATGTATCCAGCCCCTGGCTGCAGTGATTAGTCATGTATCCAGCCCCTGGCCACAGCGATTGGCCGCGTAACCAGGGCCTGGCTGCAGTGATTAGTCATGTATCCATCCCCTGGCCACAGTGATTCGCCGCGTATTCAGCCCCTGGCTGCAGTGATTGGCTCAGAATTGGGCGTGACCCCCACTGAAGCCAATGAAAAGCCAGGTGACTACAGCACTCAGGATCTCTCTTCTCCATGGAGCTTGGGGGTGACAATACACAGAATCAAATGTGTACGTCTGATTGCCTTTCATACAATTAAATTGAGACCAGAGGCCACAAGAACCGTGAGGCCACCAGAATCTGAGCTGTTGAAGCTGGTGACCACATGCACGGCATTAACAACATGCCTTTGTTCAGACGACCGAGAGAAAGTGGATATTGGTGTGTCTGTTTCCACAAAGCGTAGGTGACATTTAAGTCTGTTTACTAAGAAGGAAGTTTCCTGGACTGTGAAAGGGTTTGTTTTAAAGTTCCAAAGACTGTACCCTTGAAACGCTGAATGAAACCACACGTGTTGGGAGTCTGTGCTAGGTTCTGTTCCCTTGAAGTCACAAACGCTGCTTGCCATATTCAATGTGAGGGTTCCTTACCTACTTTGTGACGTCTGATTGCTGGCCAGGACCTCAAACTAACCTCCTTATAAATCAACCAACCGTCGTATGAGATGGCACAGTCCTAGGCACCTTTCCTCATAAAAAGTGACCTATCTGGCATCTCAAAGATGAACACTCACACGCAGCGCAGGATAAGTGATTTTTCTTGGCAGCCATGAACAGCTGGTCCCTGATCTTGCCTGAGGCTGGAATAACCCCAAGGAAGCAGAATCAAAAGACAGGGAGCCCCAGGACAACACGTGAGCCCCTGAATCAGGCTTTACCACGTGGATTCTTCCCTGCAGTGGGCACAATCCTGGCATTTAATGAGTCTTTGCTGTGTGTCTGGGATTCCAAGCACGGATGGAGGAGCCCATTCCCTCAGAAGAAGTCAGGGTAAAGAAGGGGGGTGCTGACAACTCTTCCCCTCCTCCTGATTCCAGGCTAGCTATAATTTCTCTCTCTCTCTCTCTCTCTCTCTCTCTCTCTCTCTCTCTGAGAGAGAGACTTTTGCTATAGGGTGCATGCACTCACTGGAGAGACAGACAGAGAGAAAGAAAGAAATCACCCTCCGGGGGGGATGGCCATTCTACATTCTCATCTCAGGGTTTGGGGTGCACACACACAAGTGCCCGGCGTGAGTTTTAAGTCGCCGGGTCCAGGACTTGAGCTGTGGTAGACTATGTGGGAGTCTAGTGACATAACCATTACGCCATCTGCTGGTCCCGCTACTTAAAATTTTCTGATCCCAATAGAAACAAATGTGGCTCTTTCCCTTCTATTAAGAAATATCTTGTCTTAGGAGGGACAAGGATTAAAACCACCACAGGTTTGCTTGAGGAAATAAGGCAACCCAGGGGCTCTTCCAGAACCCCATAGCACTCAGGAAAATAAAGAAATGGAAATAACACCCCTCCCAGAGCCCCAGACCCGCCCAAAGCCCCGGCCCACTCAGACTTACCGGATGGTGGGCTGGTCTCCACTCAGCTGCTTGAACCTCCGGTGGAGCTGCTCAATCTGGTCCGATGAGACTGAGGTGGGAGGAGGGAAGGAAAAGACAGAAAGTCGTCACTGGCTGCTGAACCTGGGCATCGGAGGGAGGCTGCGGGGAGCCGCTGTCTCAGCCCCACTGGACACTGTACCCACTCTCAGGACAACTCCCAAGGCTTACTCGAGCACTGGGTGAAGCAGCAAGGAACAGCTGCCCCGTTTTCCCTGTTATTGCAGCTCTACGGTTACTGGTCCTGACGCCCTTAGTAACCAGACGACTGTGACTATTAACAGCTCCTGGGACAGGCCATGCTCCCAGCCCTTGTCCTTCCCCAGCCCGCTAGAGAGAAACTTGTCCCATGGGGCTGGCAGGTGACATGGTGGTTAAAGGTGCTGGATTCCCACGTGGCCAATTGCAGTTTGAGTCCTGGACCTGCTGGCTTGCTTTCTCACTTTCTCTTTCTCTCATTCTCTGTCTGGTCAAATTTTTAAAAAATAACAATAACAAATGGAATTAAATAAATCATTCTTTCAAAAACAGAGAGAGAGAAATGTGTCTCTGCTTGTTTGACTTCTTCCTCCCTGACTCAAGAAGATGGGGTTTGGGACCATTAGGTGGCATAATGGTGAAGGCGCTGGACTCCCAAGTGGCCAGCCGTAGTTTGAACCCTGGACCTGGCAGCCTGAAACTCACACCGGGTGCATGTGCGTGAGTGTCCTAAGTCCCAAGAGGAGAATGGAGGAGAAGGGATTGTGGTGTGGCCATCCCCTCAAGGGGTGGTTTCTCACTGTCCGTCTCTCTCTCCCTCTAGCAAGCACATGTGTCTTACAGCAAAAATTTCTCAAAATAAAAAAAAGATGATGGGATTTTTCCAGGCTGAGAAAGGGGATGTGTACGTCACACAGTAAGAAGCAGATGAGCAGGAGGGGTTAAAGGGGTTCAGGCTGGCATTAGCAGTGAGGCAGGAGGCCTGCAGTGAGAGACGTACAGTGTGGCGGATCAAAGAGAACAGAAGAAAATGAAACGGAATTTTAATAACAGTTGCTGTGGATGACGTCCTTAGAGTCTCCCGGTAGCTCTGGAACCCCTAAGTGCGAGGCTTTACTGCTGACTATTACTATAGCTTTTGTTCTCATACCACATTGCTTCACCAAGCCACTTCCTAGACTGGGCCTCTGGGTCCCAGGCTCCATAAGGTTACACTCGCACGTGAGTGTGTTTTTATCAAATGCGTAATTCCAAACACTTAGACGCATTTCTCATTTCATCCTCAAAGCCAAAGATGTATGCATACTATTCTATTATCTTGGTTTTATAACGTGAAAACTGCAGCTTGGAAGGTGCTGAAGGTCACCCAGTGGGGTCGGATGGTGGCACAGCTGTGAAATGTGACATCGTGCAAGCTGAGCCACATGAGAAGGTCCGGGTTTGAGCCCAGAGACCTCCCTAAGTACTCCAGCTGGGGGTGTGGGTTCTCTCGGCTCTCACTTATGGAAGAAACAAACTTTTAAAAACTCACATGGTTGGTAAGTGTGGGGCTGGGTCTCAATTCCATGCCAACCCCTCCATAATGCCTGTTCTTCTCTGCTGTTAGTAGACCCTGTTTGCCCAGAACATCATGGTGTTCGAGGCTGCTGGTTCCCGGGAACCACGCACCGTTGGGGCACGCACTTCTAGAATAGTGTCTGGTCTGGGCAGCTGCTGGCTCCTACCACAACCCTCTCAGCTTCCCCCACCCCTTTTCTCCTCTTGTTAAAGCAGCAGCTAAGTTCTGGGGGCAACTGGTCACCTCACTTCCTACCGTCCATCCATCATTCATTTATTAGAGGTTTTTGCCATAGGGCATGTGTGCTCACTGGAGAGAGAGACAGAGACATGAGAGAGAAAGTGAGAAATCACCCCACAGGGAGGATGGCCACAGTGTAATTCGTTCTCCTTCATTCTCCCCCCAGAATCTTGGGCACGCACGCACATGCACTTGGCATGGTTCTCAAGCCGTTGGATCTGGGATTCGGACTGTGGTTGGCCATGTGGGAGTTCAGCGACGTAACCACTACGCCATCTGCTGATCGTATCTTTCGACCTCAGGCTCGAGCTCTGGTCTCTCCAGGAATCTACAGCTTGGCGTCCTCAAACCCCAGTAGCTGACGCTTGCTGGGACACGCTCACAGGGCTGCCAGCCTGGGCCCATCACGTGCTGTGTTCTCTCAGGTCAGCTGGTCTCTGCCTCCTGATCCCTTGGAAAGGGGCCGTACCCCATGTTATATAGGAAGATGCTAACATTTAGAAAGGGAGGTAACCACAGGGGCCATTTCCACCTTTCTGGGGGGATCATGTAGCCATTCACATCACAGGTATGTCAGCAAGGACACTGGCCGATTGGTGGCCCCACAATTCCCCTTCCCAACAGGAAGACATACTTCTTGCCCGCCCAAGGATGTGGACGAGGATGCTCATGGCCGGGCCAGTCCTGCAGCCTCATGGTTAAGGGAGCTGGGTCCCACATGGCTGACCATGATTTGAGTACTGATCCAGGCAGGCTGAAACACACACCAGGTACGTGTGCACATGTGACCCAAGTCCCAACAGAACGGGGAAGGAATTGCAGCAAGACCATGTCCCACTGGGGTGCTTTCTCACTCTCCCCCGCCTCAAGCGCACGTGCCTTGAATTTCACGTGTTGCGCACTATAACGGAATTAGGAGGATTAACACTTGATCCAATTGGGAAGTGGAAAGATGAGGCCTTTGGGAACAGGAAGCAGGGCCCTCAATGATCAGAGTCAGGAAGGTCAGGAAGGCAGGGCCCTCAATGATTCGAATCCTGGTGGGCTTATAGAAAGAAGAGGGACCAGCGGGTGGTTAAGGTGTTGGCCTCCCACGTGGTTGACCACAGTTTGAGTCCTGGACCCAGTGGCCTGAAACTCACACTGGCCACGTGTGTGTGCATGCTCAAAATCCCAAGAGGAGAATGGGGAAGGGATTGTGACAGGGCCACCCCCCTTGGGGGGTGATTTCTCGCTTCTTGTCTCTCAGTCTTTGTCTCTCCAGAGAGTGCATACACTCTATGGCAAAAAAAAAAAAAAGTCTCCAAGGGAAAAGAAAGGGAAAGACACAAGAACAGACGCACAGACGGCCACTCTGAGATGTGATCAGGGCTCTGCCAGATGCTCACCTGATGCAGCTCCTGAACCCTACACTTCCAAACTGTAAGCCAAATAAACCTCTATTATTAATAAATCACTCCGTTTCTAGTATTTTCTGCCATTAGTAACAGACTAGCACAGGTGTATAATCATCATGGACTAGATTTATCTAAGGAGGCGTCTGCAGTTGATTGAAGTGCATGTGTGTGCCCACGCGCAGGAATGCATGCACACGTGTGCACACACACACCCCGCCCACCCTGCATGACTGACGGCACAGGGTTAGGAAGAGAAGCTCCGACCCCGGGTCCTATTTCCAGTGCCCAAATCCCCTTCTCGGCAGTAGCTGGGAGAAAGGGTGATTTCAGAGTCCTCATGGGCATCCCAGGCCCTGGCGGTGAACCTGCTTTAACTGCACGCACCTGGTGAGTTTCCACTTTGGGCCCCCTGGGGTGACCCTGGGGCCCCCGTAGGGTCTGCCCCATGAGCACCTGAAGCACATCTGCCCACAACATGCCCCCAAGGACCACGGAAGGCCCTGTTGCTCCCGAGGGCTCCAGGGACAAAAGTTTTGCCGTTTCCTCACTGCTCACCTCTGAGCTTGCTCCGGATCCCGTGAGGTCACAGTTACCATGGGGACGATCTGCAGAGAAGGGTTTGGGTTCCCAGCAGCAACAACTTGGTTAGTTTGGGTTTTAGATTTCAGCCTGAGGGTAGGCACACCCTGCTGCATGACTGCTGGGTCTTTCACTGGTCCAACCTTTTTAGGCATGAGGGTGACCCTCCCCTTTGTAACAAAAGGACCTGCAAAAACCTGCAGGGTCCACACACGTGGTAGCCACTGCCGCGTGTGGCCACTCAGTCCTTGAAGAGGGGGAGTTCAAACCAAGATGTCCTGGAGTACAAATGTACACCGACTTTCCGGAACTTGGTACTAAACGGAAGGTAACATCTCAATTTTTTTTTACATGAGTTATATGTTGAAATGATATTTTAGATACAAGGCACTAATAAAATTTATCATTTAAATAAATTTCACCTGTGTCTTTACCTTTTAAAGGTTTTTCCATTTTATGTTTTTAACAGAGCTACCAGAAAACTTAGAATTACAGAACATGCAGAAGGACTTCGAAAAGATCATGAAAAAATGGAATTAAAGAGAATTCAACTTACTGCAAAGAAAAACTTTTTTGAAATCCATACATCATTTATCTTTCTTAATTGGTGGATGTACTCACTGCAGAGATGAAGAGACAGAGGCACAAAAAGCAGCCCACCCCATGGGCAGTGGTCATGTTGTGATCCCTTCTCCATTTCTTCATCCTGTCAAGATTTCAGGCAAGCAAATACACACACACACACACACACACACACACACACACCGTGCATCTGGTGTTTTTTTCAAGTCTCCAGGGGCTGGGATTCGAACTGCAGTCAGCCATGAAGGATCCAGCTCCCTCAATTACTAGGCAATGGAGCCAGCCCCTCACAGCATTTTTTTCGTAAACATTTGCCATGAACTTTCTACAGACCCTTTTGTGCACAGGCACAGGAAATAAAAAATCAGAAAGGGTTATAAGACACAATAGTAGCTGCATAGTTAAAATTATAGGACATTTCTCTCTTCTCCTCCACCTGCTTTTAGCTTATCTATCCTTTAACTTTCTGCACTTCACAGGGATTATTTGTATAATTTTATCCAAGCCACAAAGTTTTTACTTTTTTGTTGTTTGTTTAGGTTTTTAACATAGGACGCATGCACTTAACAGAGACGGAGAGAGGGAAGGTGAGAAATCACCCTCCAGGGAGGATGGCCATGCCACAGTCCCTTCCCCGTTCTTCCCTTTGGATTTTGGGTACACATGTTCACACGCCTGGTGTGATTTTCAAGCTGCTGGGTCCTGGACTTACACTGTGGGTGATAATGTGGGAATCCAATGCCTTAACCACCATGCCACCTGCCGAACCCTTAAGTCCAAAATGTTTTTTAACCTTGATGACTATAATGAAAAATGAAGCAGGGAACCAGCAGTTAGCGTAATGGCTATGTCGCTGGACTCCCACGTAGTCAACCACGGTTCGCGTCCCGGACCCGGTGGCTTAAAACTCACGCCGGGTGCGTGTGCGTGCGTGCCCAAGATCCCGAGAGGAGAATGGAGGAGAAGGGATTGCGGCGTGACCATCCCCCTGGGGGGTGATTTCTCGCTTTCTGTCTCTCTGTCTCTCTCTGTCTATCTGGCGAGCGCACGCGCCCTATAGCAAAAAAAAAACCTCTCCAAAAAACAAAAAAAAAAAAAGAAAAAAAAAAGAAAAAAAAATGAAGCAGAAAGTAAAAAAAAGTGTTGGGAGAGGCTGTGGAGAAACTGGAACTCTCCTACAGTATCAGTGGGGGGTGTGAAATGGTACAGCCACCATGGACACCAGTTGAATAGCTCCTCAATAAGTTAGACTTAGAAATACCACCTGGCCTTGCAATTCTGCTCCAAAGTACATGCCTAGGATAAATGAAAGCATGTGTCCGTGTAAAAACCAATGCTCACGGCGGCACTATTCACAAGAGCTGAAAGGTGGGTGGAAACAGCCCAAACGTCCATCGACTAACGAACAGATAATATGTGCTGGCATATCCACACGGTGGAATATTACTCGGCCATAAAAAGGAATGAAGCATGCATCCACATTACAGTACGGCTGACCTTGAAAACACACTAAGTGACAGAAGCCAAACACGAAAGGTCACGTGTCGTACGAGTTCATGTATGGGAAATGTCCAGGACACGCAAATCCATAGGGATAGCAAACAGATTAGCGGTTGCCAGGACGGGAGGTTGCTAAGGGAATACGGAGTGACTGCTAATGGGTATGGGGTTTCTTCGGGGGATGATCAAATGTTCTAGAAATAGACAGTGGTGACGTGTGCAGCACTGTGAGTTTCCTAAGAGCCACTGAACTGCACACTTTAAAGGGGTGAATTTTATGTGATGTGAATTTGATCTCCAATTTTAACCAGTTTTAACCTTGGGGATGACAGGGCAATCGAAGACAAAGCCTCCCTCTGATGCTCTCAAGGTGGAGCTTGAGGATTTCAGGGTCTCTGAACTCAGAGAGGGAGGAAGTGAGGGAAGGGGCCCACGTGGATATGAGCTGAACCCCTCACTCTGTATAAGGGACCACCCTCTCCTCCAGTCATGTGGGCCTGGATCCTGCCTTTTTTTTTTTTTTTGGAGAGGTTTTTGCTATAGGGCACGTGCGCTTGCCAGACAGACAGAGAGAGACAGAGAGACAGAAAGAGAGAAATCACCCCCCAGGGGGGGATGGCCACGCCGCAATCCCTTCTCTTCCATTCTCCTCTCGGGATCTTGGGCATGCACGCACATGCGCCTGGTGTGAGTTTAAGCCACTGGGTCCAGGACACGAACTGTGGTTGACTACGTGGGAGTCCAGCGACATAGCCATTACGCTAACTGCTGGTCCCCTGCCATTTATTAAGAAGAGGCTTTATGGAAACCAGCAGGTGGCGTGGTGGTTAAGGCGCTGGACACTCCCACATGGCCGACCAGGGTTCGAGTCCTGAATCTGGTGGCTTGCTTTCTCACTCACTTCCTCTCTCTCTCACTCTCACCCTCTGTCTCTCTCTGGTCAAACTAAAAAATAAATGAATGAATAAATAAAATAATTTTAAAAAAAGAAGAAGCTTTTAACATATCGGCAACTAAGGGCATGAGGTTTAAATACTGCGGGCTGGGACCAGTAGATATCATAATGGTTATATCGCTGGACTCCCACATAATAGACTGTGGTTCGAGTCCCGGATCCAACGGCTTAAAACTCATGCCAGGTCATGTATGTGTGCCCAAAATCTCGAGAGGAGAATGGAGGAGAAGGGATTGTGGTGTCGCCATCCCCCGGAGGGGTGATTTCTTGCTTTCTGTCTGTCTCTTTGGCAAGCCACATACCCTATAGTTAAAAAAAAAAAAAAAAAAAAAAAAAAAAAAACTCTAAAATAAACCAATCAATACAGTGGGCCGAGCCGAGTGCATTGCCTGCCCAGCTTGGACCTCGCCCTGTCAGGCTGTGGGGATCAGGGTGCAGCCCTGCTGTGCTGAGCAAGAGGCCACTGAGGAGAGAGGGTGACACAGACCGGGGGTCAGAGATGACCTCTCCAGTACAGGGAAGGGGCACAGGGCCCGGGGGCTGAGGGACAGGCTTAAACCCCCTAAGAGTCCCTCAGCTGACCTGGAGAAAACGGCCGAGTCGGTGCCCGCCCACATCCATGATGACATGCCAGGGCTATCTGACCTGTGTCCCGAGGGGTCCCAGATGGCTGTGAGGGGCCCGGAAAACCCCGCTCGCTCCTTCCAGAATCCATGCTGGCTCTCAGGAGCCTGGGGGCTGAACGGCCTCCCACATGGCCCACCTGTGTTTGCACAACCCTGACGCATGCCACAGGATGACGGGCGGAGAAGGGCTTGGTGAACCCCGCAGCCCTCCATCCGGAGACTCTTACTGAGCCCGCAGTGTGGGAGACACCTGTTAGGTGCTGGGGAAGCAGATGCCACAGGCAGGGCCCTGGCCCGGTGGGTCTCAGTGGGGTCCAGCCTGGGAGCACCAAAGTGGAGTGGGGCTTCCAGCTCGGGATGGGAGCAGGAGGCAAATGTCCCATGGGGCCCGGAGGCCGAGCAGCGGGCGGGAGAAGCAGGGCTGGCAGAGGGCACAGCCTGGGCAGAGCCGAGCTGCCAGTGCACTATGGGTAGAAGCAGAGGAGGAATGGGGTAGAGAAGGGATTCTTGCCCATCAGGCCACGGCCCTTGGACTTTACTCCAGAGGGTGCCAAGCGAGGGGGTGAGACCCGACAGGTCTGGCAGCGGCCGGGAGCGTGGATGCAGAGATGAGGCGGGAGTGTGGATGCAGAGATGAGGCGGGAGCTGACTGAGGGCCCAGGTGGACGTGCCGCAGCCCGGATGGAGGGAGGGAGGCACCAGAGGAGGGCCTGCCCTCTCAGAGCTGCCCTGCCCCCACTGTCTCCACCAGCCGCGCCGGCCTGGACACAGGCCCCCGGACGTCAGGGGCGTCACCCGTGACCCAAGGCCCCGGTGCTCCCCTGCTGGCCGGGACTCAACCCTGACATCAGCGCAAGTCATGCCATACAGGGTGGGCCAGGCCGGGCGGAAAAGCCAATCACATCGCTGCCGAGAGATGCTGGCTTCATCCTGTTACCTCGTGTCCCCAGGCAAGCCGCCCACGCGCCCAAGGCTGCCTCCCCGCCATAAGGCAGAGATGGTAACACAGCTTCTCCCTCCTGATGCCGTGCGCGTGGAAAAACCTCTAAAAACCACACATACACACACAACTCACCATCGCCGACAGGTGGCAACGACCCTGGTGTCCACCGAGGGGCAGGTGGGTCAACAAAAACAGGAGCACCTGGACGATGACACATCATCCAGCAATAAAAGATGAATCTGGGGCCAGCAGGTGGCGTGGTGGTTAAGGTGCTGGACTCCCGCATGGCTGACAGCAGTTCAAGTCCCAGACCTGGAGGCTTGCTTTCTCACTTTCCCTTCCTCTCTCTACCCAGCCTCCGGCCCTGTCTTTCTCTGGTGAGTGCATGTGCCCTACAGTAAATTAGAAAATAACAACAATAGATAAAATTAAATCATTCTTTTTTTAAAAAATGAATTTAGGGGCTGGTAAGTGGCATGTGGTTAAAGGTACTGGATCCCCACATGGCCGATTTTGGTTCAAGTCCTGGATCTGGCAGCTTGTTTTTTCACTTTCTCTCTCTGGTCATATTAAAACATAATAATAAAGTTAAATAAAATAATTTTTTAAAAATAATGTTTATTTTATTTATCATCATAATTTGATTTGGCCAGAGATTGGGAGACAGAGAGTAGGAAAGTGAGAAAGCAAGCCACCATGTCTAGGACTTGAACCACAGTTGATCACGTGGGAATCCAGTGCCTTTAACCACTACACCATCTGCCAGTTCCTAAATAAATTCTTTTAAAAGAATACATTTCTGGGACCAGCAGTTGGCATAATGGCTATGTCGCTGGACTCCCATGTGGTCGACCGTGGTTCGAGTCCTGGACTCGGTGGCTTAAATTCATGCCGGGCACGTGTGCGTGCGTGCCCAAGATCCCAAGAGGAGAATGGAGGAGAAGGGATTGCGGCATGGCCATGCCCCCTGGGGGGTGATTTCTCGCTTTCTGTCTCTCTGTCTCTATCATTCTGGTAAGTGCACATGCCCTATAGCAAAAAGCTTCTACTAAAAAAAAATAAATAAAAAGAATGAATTTCTACCTTGAGGACAGGACAGGAAGTGAGAGAAGTCTGAAACAGGATGCAAGGCTGCCTACTGTGTGCTTGCACTTAAATGAACCGTCCGGAATCCACAAATCCAGAGAGACAGCAGACTCATGGCTGCCAGGGGCAGGTGGACGGAGGAAGGAAGAGTGAGGGCAATGGGGTATGAGGTGTCTTTTGAGGGTGATGTATATACTCTGGAAAGGGATCAGGGACTGCCCCTCATTGCAGACACGCTTAACCCCACCACACCGTACGCTCTGCAGAGGCTACGGTGAGCACTGCATACACGAGCCTCAGCCAGGCGTGGGGAGGTAACTCAGACACACGATGCTCACGACAGACACAGAGTTGGTGTGACTATAATTATGATGCCATCTCCGCAGCCGAGCTGACTCCAGGCTCTCAATGGAAGTGGCAACTTGTGTGCCACCTGGGGCTACAGACAAAGCAATGACAAATCCTGCACTTTGGGGGGGGGGGGGGATTGGCCTCCTGAGCCCGCAGGGGCCACTCGGCGTGGTGCCCGCCCTCTCACACCCGGCTCACAGGTTGGGAAAGGACACCAACTCTCTCCTCTGCCTGCCCCTTCCTTGCAAGCCACGTGCTGGATACGTATCCATCTCAGTCCAGGCCTGGCCACTGGGATTTTAAATAAACCGAAGATGCGTCTGGGTGCGCCTGGCCTTGAGAAGGACGTTCTCAAACCCAGTTCTGTTCCGCAGAGCAGCGGCGTCAAGATGAATTGCTGGCTTATATCTAACACTACGAAGCTCTTTTCACAAACTTCCACCCACTTTGTAAGTGCGAAAGCCCAGGAATTCCTGGGAAGAGCCAGAGAGTCAGCATACAGACAGCATTTACTTTTTATTTTTATTTTAAAAATTTTTTAGAGGACTCATGTGGTCACCAGAGATAGAGAAAGAAAGCTAGAAAGCATCTCCACTGGGGTATGGTCATGCCACAGTCCCTTTTCTTCTATATCTCCCTCCTTTCGAAATTTTGGGCACGCACGCACACATACACATACACACACACACACACACACGCACACACACGCCTGGTGTTTCTCAAGTTGCTGGGTTCAGGACTTGAACTGTGCAATTAGCCATGTGGATCCAGTCACCTTAACCCCCATGCCACTAGCTAACCTAACAGCATACATTTTCATCTCTTTAACAAGAATTCTAGGGGGCCAGCAGGTGGCATAGTGGTTAAGGTGCTGGACTCCCACATGGCCTACCACAGTTCGAGTCCCAGATCCAGGAGCTTGAAACTCATTCTGGGTGTGTGCACGTGCACGCCCAAAACCCCAAGAGGAGAACAGAAGAGAAGGGAATGTGATGTGGCCATTCCCCTGGGGGTAATTTCTTTCTTTCTCTTAAAAAAAAAAAAAAAAAGAGAATTCTAATAGAAATTCTAAAAAGAAGTCTTGTTGAGAGTTTGGTGAATTTTTCTACACAAAAGAAATCCTCCAATTCTCAGGATTGAAAGGGACGCTGGAACAGAGGGAATTGACTTGACTTTAGAATACATTTTCCTCCTCTACAGCCAATGGCATGGAGGCTAAGACAGCTGGATCCCACATGGTCAACTGCATGGTTTGAATCCTGGCCCCAGCAGCTTGAAGAATAAGTTGGTGGTGGGGGGGAACCAGCAGTTAGCGTAATGGCTATGTCGCTGGACTCCCACATAGTCGACCGCAGTTCGCGTCCTGGACCTGGTGGCTTACAACTCACGCCGGGTGCGTGTGCGTGCGTGCCCAAGATCCCGAGAGGAGAATGGAGGAGAAGGGATTGTGGCGTGGCCATCCCCCCTGGGGGGTGATTTCTCGCTTTCTGTCTCTATGTCTCTCTCTGTCTGTCTGGTGAGCGCACGCGCCCTATAGCAAAAACCTCTCAAAAAAAAAAGAATAAGTTGGGGGTAGGGGTGGGGGGGTGCATACATGCCCAAAGTACTGAGAGAAGAATGGAGAAGAAGGGATGGTAGCATGGCCAGTCCCCTGGGGAGTGCCATCTCACTCCCCCCCTCCATCTCTGGCAAGCGCACACACCCTATAACTAAAAAAAAAAAAAAAGTCTTTTCCCCTTATGAGCAATGAGGCAATTTGGGAAGCTGTCAGAGTGGGTGAGCCCGGCTCTATAAATCACACCGTCTGCTCTGCTCATACAGGCCCCCTTCCTCCGCGACGCTCTGTTCTTTAGCATTTGCCTTATAGCAGTACCAAGGACGCCCGGCGAACACTCACCCGGGCCCGAACCTCGCCAAGTGCCGGCCCGGTATCGTCTCCACCTCTCCTAACAGGGCTCGCTTCCTAGGAGGGTTATCGCGCCCATTTTCCATTTAAAGAAACTGAGTCTTGGAGAGGCTAAGATTCTTGCTGACGCTCCCACGGCTTTCTGAACAGCAGAACTAGAATGTCTGCCAGGTCTGGGGCCCTAGATCTATTTCCCTAACCAGGGGCTAGGCTGGATGCCAAAACTGAGAGGTGACCGGGACAGAGAACGCCATCTATGCAGTTAAAGGGCCAAAGGCGTCTCCATCGTAATAAAGACGGAAGATGAGCAAGGGCGGGGCGGGGCGGAGCACCGTCCATCACAGGGCCCTGGGGCGGGAGGTGTCGGTCGGAGCATCTAAAACTGGTTTTCTCATCCTTCCAGAACTATCTTCAGCTCCAGATTTATCTGGAGGCCACATCAAGTGGCTTGCCCAAAGCAGAAGGGCTTATTATGGTGGGGCATTTAGATAAAGGACCCCAGTTGCTTGAAGCAAACACGGATGCTGATGGAAGACACTACAGACAAATGAGACAGTGGATAAAACGAGGAAAAATCTAATATTCCACTGAACGTGAAGACAAGGGACATTCTCAGGTGCCAGAAGCAAGGAGGGGGACAGATCTGGACGGCAGAGAGTGACAGATCACGCTGGTGTGGCATCCAGAGGTATTAGAAGGGCTATGGCTCGAACAGCAAATGGTCAGAGTTTCAAGTTTCAAGTCTCCCCGTGACAAAAATGGCCTTGTACCTATAAGAGTTTACACAGAGATGCCTACAGAAAAGCTGAAATGCAGAAGACTGCCCCTGTATGTTAGGTGGGCCAGGAAAAATAGTTTCCCACCAGCACAGAGAAAGAGGAAGCTGTCTCTGCTGGGAGGTGGCAGGGTGCAAGGGGAAAGGAGCAGGTATTGGTGATGAACCACAGTTCTAAGCCCACGCATGGGCATAAAAAATCCAACACTCTGTGGTGCAGAAAACTAAAACTGATAGTTAATGTATAAAGTGCTTCTGGAGCAGTGAAAACCTTGAGGTGCCTAGGACAACAATTGCGAAAGATACTTCTACAACCCAAGGTAACAGGAGTCCAGTGGAAGAGGGAGGGGACGAGGTCCCAGTCAAAGATGAACTCACAATCAAAAACCAAAGCACATGAATGAACTGCCATATGTTAGAACCGGCGGACACAATTAACCAAAGGAAAAGCATATCAAGAAGGCAAAACAGAAGAGATGATATAGTAGGCTTTAAATTATTACTAATAATGAAAAGAATAGTACTGTATTAAAAATGATTTGAAAACTATATAGAACCTATTAAAAATTTTTAGTCATCCAAATGTTTGAGATGATATGCTAATCACTCTAATTTGATCATTACATATTGTATTCTTATGCTGAGAAAAAAACACATGCTGTACCCAACTGATATATACATTATGTGTGCTCATGATTTTTATTATTATTAAAAATGTTAAAGTTATTAGGTTTAAATTTAATTGTCAGGTTAAGCAGCCAAGTTATAGTAGTGGAAAAAAGAACTAGTGAAATGGAAGACAGATGTAAGGAAATGACCCAGAATACGATACAGAGCAATAAAAAGGGAAACTATGACAGAAAGGTTAAGAGGGATTCAAGACAGAATGAGATGGTCCAATATATTTCTACCATAAATTACTGAAAAAGAGAAAGGAGAGAGGGAATATTTTCATGATGGAAGACATGAATTTTCTTTAGACTAAATTAGCATTAACCATTCCCAAATGGGATAATTAAAATAAATCCATACCTAGACACAGCATGCACAAAACACCAACAACAAAAATGTAAAAACAGGTTTCTACAAAGAAATGTCAACCAGAGAGAGACCTGCTTTCTTAACAGCAGCAAGAAATCAAAAACAAATTGCCAAGAGAAAATACACAGCAACCTTCAATTTTATACCCAGCCAAATGATCGCCTATGTATGGTGGCAAAATAGACATTTCAGACAATGTCTACCACTCATAGAGCTACTGAAAAAAAATTTACCAAAGGGTGTATTAAAGAGAAGAAAACTAAATCCACAAGAGTAGATACAAGAAGTAACAGTATCTGCCTCAAGCAATCTGAATGTATAGTATTGTTTTCTTTTTTCTTTGTTTTAGAGTTTTTTTTTGCCTTAGGGCCCATGTGCTCACCAGAGAGAGAGGAAGAGAGAACAAGATAGTGAGAGGGAAAGTGAGAAATCACCTCCTCGGGTGATGGCTATGCTGCAATCCCTTTTCCTCCATTCTCCTCCCAGTTTCTTGGGCACACATGCCTACACGCCTGGTGTGAGTGTCAAACCACTAGGTCTGGGACTGGAACCATGGTTGGCCATGTGGGAGTCTAGCAATGTAACCACTACACCATCTATACGCCCCTATATAGTTTTCAAAATACAGAAAAAGTAACATACAATGATACAAATTAAGGCATGTTAAGGTCTCTGATCAGTAGCACAACATAAAGGATAAGGATTCACTGTAGGCATGTTAAAGATGGCAGGTAGGTCAAGAATGGAATGAATTACTGGAAAAGGTTACAGAATGCCCTTAAAACACAAGGGGGTCTTCTAAAAGTTCATTAAAAATGTGCGTTATGAAAAAACTAGGCATGGATTTTAAACTCTGTGCTAAAATCATATTTTTCTTTCTTTTTTTTGGAGAGGTTTTTGCTACAGGGTGCATGCGCTCACCAGAAAGACAGAGAGAGACAGAAAGCGAGAAATCACCCCCTGGGGGAATGGCCACACCGCAATCCCTTCTCCTCCATTCTCCTCTCGGGATTTTGGGCACGCACGCACAAGCGCCCGGCGTGAGTTTAAGCTACCGGGTCCGGGACTCAAACGGCGGTTGACTACATGGGAGTCCAGTGACATTACGCTAACTGCTGGTCCCACTAAAATCATATTTTAATTCCATCTTTCTATGAACTTTTAGAAGACTTTTTGGACATGGCCAGGTTTAGAAAGGTTTACAATCAAAGTGATTAGTACCTGCCAACAGCTGAGCACCCAGAATGGCTTCAGGGCTTTTTCTTCATTTAGTTCTCCTAATGACCTTATGCATAAATTCTTTTACTCCCACTTCACAGATGAGGAAACCGAGGCTCAGCCAACAAGCCTTGCCTAGACAGTAAGAGGCAATGCCATGATTCAAACACATGTCTACCTGCTGGTTAAGGCCAAGGTGTGGAGAGGCCAGTGCGGGAGCCCCTGTGGGCTTCTGGCTGTGGTCTGAGGGAAAGCAGGTGAACACAAGACAGGGGAACCCTTTAGAATTGGCAGGTAGTAGGGGAACTTGTGAAGTGCCCAGTGCTTGCTGGGTCCACTGATCATGGAGACCCTGCCATCTTCCTCAGGGAGCCCCCTTCCCACCTCTGACGCATGAGGCTGAGTTATTTACTGCAGCCCACATTTGGGTACAAGGCGCCTTCTCCCCCCATCAGCCATACGTGTCTCTGTCTCACCAATAGTGTGGATGTCTGGCTGGCCTCTTGCTGTCCCTCCTGGAGGCACCTGGGCCCTGAGACCTCCCCTGACCCTTCTTCTCACCTCCCAGGGATCCGTGCCAAGAACGGAAGGCCGCTCCGGACACCATGCCTGTCTGCAAAGGTCACATGGCTGGGACAACAAAGGGCCTTTTTGTCCTGCTACTTAAGGTGGCTGCCACCACCAGCGGAAATCACCCACTCGACCTTCTGGTTTTATGAATTAATAATTAAGTTGGAGCAGGCGACAGGATGGCTGACGGGCTGGGCTGGCCATCGCTCCCCGTCAGCTTCCACCTTACAGTCACCCAAGAGGCGAGAGGAATCCCTGAATTTTTGTTTTGAGCAGCGGACGCTTCTGAACCGAAAACACCTCATTCCCAGCTGGAGATAACAGCACCAAGTAAGTGCTTTGCAAAGGAAAAAAGCATCTTATCATCACACAAGGTGTTCTGTCTGTGTAATTCGGCCTTCTGGTGTGTCTGAGCCTTCATTAGATTCCATGCTGTATTCTGGGACCATTAACTGGCACACACACACACAGTACCCCGCCACCGTGGGGGTGGCAGTGGGAGAGGTGAGAAATAAAGATGCACAAGGAATCTAATTACTACTAATCCACGCAGCTCGCTCGGCTCCGAGCAGGTGCCGGCTGCTTCCACAGAGAAAGCAGGAATTCGGAAACAGACATGGGCCACCCACTAGGACCTGGGAAAGAGACGAAGGGGTGGCATATTCCTGCTTCTTCCTCTTAGCCGAGGTCCCCACTCCCCTCCCACACTCATCCACTGAGTCTGCCCGTCCCAGGGGAATCACACAATTCTAGAATTTTCCATGTCATCCAGACCTAATCCTATCTCCCCTAAGGTCCGGTTCTCTTGTCAACTTAGCAACCAAGTGTGTGGAACAATTAAGATTCTGGGGTGACGATGTCTCCTCGCCCAGATCATAAAGATTTGCAGACTCTCGTGGGCCATGTCTGTATCACGCGGGGTTTGTCGCTGCTCTTGAAAAGCCCGTGAGACGACCTGGCTTTAATGTGGGTACTACTCAGCAGTCACGTCTCACGTCTGAGCCTCAGTTTCCTCCTCTGTAAACCGGCCACAGTGACAGGGCTCTCACGAAGGTCAGATGATTGACGCTGAGTGCTCAAGACCAACCAGCCAGCCGTTACCTTGTTCATAGCTGGCCACCGGGACCACAGACTGGTCAACTGCCACGTTTTCAGACGTGGAATTGGTGGCTCAGAGAGGGACGTGGCCTGGTTGAGGGTCTTGGCAAGGCAGCTCAGAGCAGGACCCCTAGTGCCAAGCTCAACCTACGCAGCCTAGCGCACACCAGCCCCCAGCACCTGCGAGACCTGGTCCCACTGCACTGAGTGCAAAACACCAATGTGAGCCAGGCCAGGAAGTGCCTTTGGGAGACTGTAATTAAGCTCACCTGCTCCACCACCGTCCAGAGTTCCCACAGCCAGCCCTTCTCCTACGCCATCCACCGTGAGCGTGCAGGGAGGAAGGCTGGGGAGCTCTGGAGAGCCCTGCCTTACCAAGATGAAGGGGGTTCCCACGGCGGGGGTCCCTTGGGTCCCTCTCCTGGTCTCAACACTGTGCAGGTGACTCCAGAACCAATGCCTGCCCCTACTCCCCTCTACCCAGGGGCCTGCCCAAGAGCTCAACCTGCAGGTTAACAGTCACCCCCAGACCTCACGGACATGAGGCCTCTTCTGCTAGCCAAGGAGCCATCATTTTCACTTTCCTAAGAATTGTTTTAATCATGGGACCGGCAAGTAGTGTGGTGGTTAAGGGCATGGGGCTCCCACATGGCTGACTGCGGTTCACGTCCCAAACCTGGCGGCTTGCTTTCTCATTCTCTCTCTTGCTCTGTCCCTCTATGGTCAAATTAATATAAAGTTAAATAAGTATTTAAAAAAAATCAGGGCTAGCAGGTGGCCTGGTGGTTAAGGTTGCTGGACTCCCACATGGTCGACTACAGTTCGAGTCCCGGACCGGGTGGCTTGCTTTCTTGCTCTCTCTCTTGCTCGCTCTCACTCACTCTCACTGTCCCTGTCTGGTCAAATTTAAAAATAAAGTTAAATAATTTTTTAATTGAAAAAAAGAATTTTTTTTTAGAGGTTTTTGCTATAGGACGCATGCACTCGCCAGACAGACAGAAAGAGACAGAGAGACAGAAAGCGAGAAATCACCCCCCAGGGGGGATGGCCACGCCGCAATCCTTTCTCCTCCATTCTCCTCTCGGGATCTTGGGCACGCACACACATGCGCCCAGCGTGAGTTTTAAGCCACCGGGTCCGGGACGCGAACCGCGGTTGACTACGTGGGAGTCCAGCGACATAGCCATTACGCTAACTGCTGGTCCTGAAAAAAAAGAATTGTTTTAATCATTTTCTGAGAGATGCATCTAATGGGGTATGACCTTGCTGTTTTGATAACCTGTGAGAGTTGTGGATCCCTCCCTAGAGACACCTGGACAATTGTGTATCCTATGTCGGGGGGTTCATAGACTCCCCAAGGACCCTAGGTTAAAAGCCATAGCCCACTCACCCCTGGAAAGGAGCTGGGTGGGTCTGGCTGGCTGGCTGTTTGGCTTAACACACACTGGCAGATCACAGAGCAGGACCCGCTGGCGTCCATGTGACAGAGCAGGGGGACTGCTCTCATCCCACATGAGGTCCCCTACCCCTGCGACCCCAGAGTTGGCAAGGGCAGGGAAGGTGGATGGGATATGACCCAGCCTGGTACCCAGCGCATGGAACAGTCAGAACATGGTGCATGACAAACAGGCCCAGACTGTGGCCTGGGGCCACCTGGGGACTTTATACCCCAAGCAGTCCTGCCCAGGGTTGAGAATCCAGTGAACAAAACCAGAGCCACTCCATCGGCTGGCCTCGGCCATGGAGCCCTCCATCCAGCTCCGCTTCCCTCTGCAGATGAGGGGGCTCAGCATGAGGGCCAGTGGCCTCAGTGTCCCCACCGGAAGATGGGAAACCAGCAGGGCTACTGGGGGTTCTATCTGCTGCTTGGCGCAGCCGGCCCAGCTTAGGACGAGTGCCCGTGGACATCAGCTGCTCCCGGCCCGCGGCCTGAACCCTGGGTCTGCACTGTTTTCTCTTCCCTTCTGGCAGCTCCTTGGCATCTGTGTGGAAGTGCCTGGGAGTTGTTTTGGAGCCTGAAGGAAAAAATAGACCCTCCACCTTTCCCAGAATCCTCTTATTATTTCCTCTCCAACCGCAGGAGCAGGCGTGGAATGGGGGAGACAGGAAGTGGGGTCCCTCCTGGTCAGCTGAAGGGGAGCCGACGAGAATGAGCGAGTCCTGGGGGGCCTTCCTTCCCGTTTCACACCCCGGCACACGCACTGCAGAGGGTGCATGACAAAAAGCTCACCGCCCCCCAAAACACCTCTGCTCGGGCTTCTAACGGGAATCTTGGCAGTCCAGGTAGTGAGCGTTCTTGGCTCAGAAAAGCTGCCCGGGTCAACCGTGCGTGTTTGAAATCAATCACTGCAAGGAGAAGGGAGGTGGGTGGGCTGCTCCGGGGACGGCCCTGCGTGGGCGAGCTGGCGCTCAGGCCTATTTTGAGGGAAGCCGGCTCAGTGCTGAAGCCGGTTCATGTGCGGAGGGAACTGGTGATGCAGGGATGGTGGGCGCTGGTGTGGCCATGGGTGGCTGGTGAGGGTGCCATTAGCTCTTCTGTTGGCTCACACTCCTGGGCCAGACTCCTTGGGTTATGAAGTCCCCCGGAACTCACCCCTTCAACACGATCTCATGTTCTCCCTGCATCCCACGAACTGCCTGTGAAGGCAAACGGGACACATTCTCTCTGCTGCAAGTTGTGAGGGGGTGGCAGGTGACAAAGCGGTGTGATGTCGCTCTTACAGGAGGGAATGCAGGAGCTGTGGGAGCCCCAGGACGGTGTTTAGACCCCCTTAGAGGCTCCTGGATGGAGAGCAGCCAGGGCTGGCTTCCTGGAAGAGAGCAGTACGCTAAGCCCTGAATGACAAAGAGCGCGAGCTTCCTAAGGAGGCAGGGCTGGGACCAGCAGTTAGCATAATGGCTATGTCGCTGGACTCCCACGTATTCGATCACGGTTCGAGTCCCAGACCCAGTGGCTTAAACTCACGCCGGGCAAGTGTGCGTGCGTGCCCAAGACTCCGAGAGGAGGATGGAGAAGGGATTGCAGTGTGACCATCCCCCCTGGGGGGGGTGATTTCTCGCTTTCTGTCTCTCTGTCTCTGTCTGGCAAGTGCACTCGCCCTATAGCAAAAACCTCTCCCCCAAAACAAACAAACAAAAAGAGGCAGGGCTAAGGCCTCGCAGTCAGGAGCAAACTGAGCTGCGTGCTAGAAGCCTCATGGCTGACCGTGGCCTGGCCCTCCAGGGTCCTTCTGAACACATGACAAGTGCATGGGCATGTGTCCAAGGTCCTGATTACCCCGAGTCCTGGGGACAGGGGACCGTGAGACCCTGTCAAAGATGCTCCCTTCACAAACGTGTGCACATGCTATTGCTAACAAAATAAGAACCAGAAAGATACAGGCTTAAGAGGAAATGGTGCAACCTTAATCTGGATGCTGGTGACAGAAGGGCTCCCATTCGTCATCACTGGATAGTGCATGTGAACGCCAAAAGCGGACCCTGGGCAGGAGGGACCGTTGTGAAAAGCCTGGTGGTGAGAAGTCAGCAGAGTGGGGGTTCACCACCCTCCTCAGCTCGCCTCGCCCTCCTGTCATTTCTGGACGGCATCCTCAGGAGCAGATCAAGCCAATTCTTCACCAGGAAACCAGCCATGATTTGGGTCTCCAGGGAGACTGGGAGACACAGCCACCCTTGGGACAGGGCCTGTTCTCTGCCACCTGGCCTTAGGGTTGCGTCCCAAGGGGATCAATGGCTTCACAGGAAGGGCCCCGCCCAGGCCCTGGGCGGTGACATTCTTATGCCAAGCCAAACACTTCATGAACATACAAGAAGCTCTCAACCATTTTATGGAAAAACAGAATTACAAAAGTTTCTTTTGAAAAATGTTTTGAAATCTCTGCGTCGTGTTTTCATTGTGTGGATGTTCCGTGAACTTTTTGAAGGCTTCTCATACTTCATCTTATTAGAGCCATACAACCACTCCGGGATCCAGGTGGGGCCACTGAGGCTCAGAGAGGTAAAGCAAGTTGTTCAGGGTCACACGGCCGGCTTAAAATGGAACCCGGACTCACCTCTCGGCTGGGCTTAGAGTGGTCATGACATGCAATGTGTTTAAAGTGGGGCCTGGTGGGGGGGGCGCCCTTCCTGTGAAGACACTTAGGTTTGTTCTAAATACACATACACACACCTCTTTCCAAACTCCAAGGAAGGTATGCATACACCTCTATAGATTTTTTATTTTATTTTATTTTCAAGTGCGCTTGCCAGAGGGAGGGAGAGGGAAAGTGAGAAATCACCACTCCTAGGGGCAGGGTGGGGATGGACATGCTGCAGTAATTTCTCCAGGGATTGTGGGCAGGCACACACACGTCTTTCAAGCCACTGGGTCCTGATTCTGAACCGTGAAGTCTGCCGTGTGGGATCCAGCTGCCTCAAACACCAGCTGGCCCAGTAAATAGTATCACTATGCCCATTTCACAGTAGGCGAAACTGAGGCACAGAGAACATAATCGATTCGCCCAAGGCCACACACTTAGCGAGACCCCCGCGGTCAGGCTGCTGCCCCACACCCTGATCCCTGAGACTCACCAACAACTCGTTTACTGCCACCAAGCTGTGCCTATCACAGGGCCACCGCCTCCATTATCACCTCCTCAGAGAGGCCCTCCTGCTCCACCCTAGAAAAATAAATCCACTTCTCTGCCCTTCCGTCCACTCACATGCTACCCTGCCATATCTTGCTGTTCTAGAACATTCTGTTAATAACAGAAAAGATCTGAAACTAGGTGATTTCTAAGAGATGGTTCTTCAGCTCAGGGTTTGGAGGTCCGATGTCCAGGGTGGATAGTGCGGGAGGGTCTCCTGGTGGCCTCAGGACACGGCGGAGGGCAGGAGCCCACGTGTCTCTGCTCTGCTCTCCTCCCTACTTATAAACTCGCCAGGCCTCAGTCATGCGGGCTCCACCCCGATGGTCTAATCCTAATGGTGCCCACCTTTAAGCGCTACAGTCTGATTACACGGCCAGCTTCTTCATGCCATCGGCGCCCAATCTCAACACGTGTGTGTCCGGGAGCCATTCGCAGCCACAGCACGTGCTCACAGAGTTCCACACCTCGGGGTCGGTTTGCTGTGTGTCCTCTCAGGAACATCACCCTCTCTGGGTCAACTGGGTAAAAGGCCCAGATTCTGCCAGCTTCTCGCAGCAGCCTAGGGAGAATTTCTCACCTACTTCAAGCTCAGAGAGCTAAAAGCCTTCGCTCTCCCCCGGGTCTAACCTCCCAACCTCCCCCTGGTCCTCGTCTTCTCTTTTGGGGGTGTACAATTGGAGCTCGGGGCAGCCAGACGGGAAGCCACGGCAGCCACATGCAGGAAAGCTCAGAGCAGGAGCCCTGCATCTGCCATCCCGTGGGAGGCTGGACCCAGGAAACTGACAAGCCTCCCAGCATGCTCTGCGGCCCCACCTCCTGTCAACCCACAACCTGGTGGAATTCCCCCAGAGTGCCTGGGTGCTGCTTTGGGGTGGGGGCAGTGACAGGTCTGCCCCTCCGGTACGGATTCCAGCTACAAAGAACCCCCACCTCCACCCAGAAAGACTCAAAGCAACAAGAGGGCACAGGAGATAAGAGAAAAGCAGGGGGATCCCAGGAAAATAAGGGCTGGGAACGCCCCTCTCTCCCCTGGTAGCCTGAGATGGAACCAACATATATAAATCTTTCCAAGTAAAATAGTCACAGTTCAAAAGGAAAACGTGAAATGCACAGTGGAAAAAGCTCACCCTGCCCCTCTACTGACACCCCAAGTCTCCAGTATTCTGAATTTCCTGAGGATCCTTCCAGTCTTTGATGCAAATGATGACAGGTGTGTGTGTATATAAGTACACACACACACACACACACACTCTTATTTTCTCTTCTTTTTAAAAATGTGGCCAAAGGGCACATGAGCTCTCCAGAGACAGAAAGCGAGAAAACACCCCCCCCCCCCAATGGGGCATGGTCATGCCACAATCCCTTCTCCAACTCTACCTGCTTTGGGATTTGAGGCAAGCACAGGTACTCAGAGTAGTTTCTTTTTTAAAAATTAGTTATTGTATTGTATTTATTCATTCATTTTAATTCGATCAGAGAGAGATACAGAGAGAGAGAGGGAAAGTGAGAAAGCAAGCCATCAGGTCTGGGACTCGAATCGTAATCGGCCAGGTGGGAGTGTCCGGCACCTTAACCACCTCGCCACCTGCTAGCCACACTCAGAGCGTTCCTCAAGTGGCTGGTCTGGGACTCGAACCATGTCATTGGTCATGGGGGATCCAGCTGCCTTACTCTCTCCAGCTGGCCGTATTCTCTCCTCTTCAATCAAAGGGGCCGCTAGCTACCTTTTTCTGCAGGTGGCTCTAATTGTTATATTGGTGCAGAGAAAGGTCTACAGACAGGTGTGCATGCGTGGGCGAGCACGGGCCTTTTGTGATTTTCATCCATCGCTCCGAGAAAGGGCTGCTCAGATCGAGGTCAGCTGGGACACCAGCAGCTGGGCCTCCCTCTCCCCAGGAGCAACACCGCATGTTGATTACACGCAACTCACAGCAGGAGCCTGAGCGCGCTCTTTTCTACAAACAGCTCCAAGTTCCGGTAACATGAACAGTCACCAAGTACTAGCAGGACTGCCCTGGCACAGAGAAAGAAAGCTGAGAAACAGAGAGGTGAAGTGACTAACCCAAGGTCACACAGCCGGGAGGTGGCACGGGCAAGGTTCACATCCACTGCGCCGAGGCCTGTTTTGCCTAAACACCTGGCCTCCTGTGGTCCTCAGAGCCCTGAGGGAATCAGGTGGCCTGAGGTCAGGCTCAGGGTCAAGTCCTCGGTGCGGCTGGCCCGCGGAGGACAGGCGCTCGGGCCGTCACGTCCCTGCGGGCAGCTCGCCCTGGGCCGGCTGCGGGGCGCGCAGCCTCTGCGGGAGTTCAGGGGAGGACCCCGGCTCCGGCCAAGTGCTCTGCGGGCGCCGCCGCGCTGAAGCCTGCGCGCTCCCCGCGGGGTGGGCCCGCCTGAACCCGCTTGACCGACGGGGGGCGGAGAGGATCGCAGGGAGACCGACTCGCCGCCTGAGGTCACGCGGCGGGGGACGCCCGAGCCGGGCTCGCACCCAGGTCCAGCCGACTTCAAAACTTTCCGCCCCTGCGCGTCGCCCATCTCCACGACTTCAGGTGCGGGGCGCGCACGCCAGCCCGGCGGCCCCGGGCGCCCGCGATGCCCTGGGGGAACCCAGGCCCTGCTCCCGCCCTGGTCCGCAGTCCCGGGCCCGGGGGTTCCCCGGCAACTCCGAGGCTGAGCGGCGGCGGCACGGAGCACCGCGGAGCAACTCGCCGCAGCCGCAAAGTGGCCGGCAAGGACCCATTTGGAGGAGGCGGAGACTGAGGCGCAGAGAGGGCCAGCCACTAGCCCAAGGTCACACAGCGCGGCGACGCTTAGCCGGCGGGCGGCGGCTGGTGGGGACCCCGCGGCGGCCCCCCGAGCTCCCCGCGCCCGCGCCGCCCCGGTACTCACAGCCGGTCTTGCCCTCGAGCTCCCGCACCTCCTCGGACGCGGAGTGGGCCGCGCCCATGGTGCCCGCGGCTGGGGCCCCGGGGCGCGCGTCCCTCGCAGGCCCGGGGCTGGCCTCAGGCTGCGCAGCGGCCGGTCCGGCCTCGGGTCCAGCGCGGGTCGGGACGCCAGGGACCGCCGGGGAGCCGCGGGTTCCGCGTGGGGCCGGAGGCGGCCTCTTATAGCGGCGGAGGGCGGCGCGCCGCGGTCCTAGCGCACGCCGGCTTCGCGCACTGCGGGGCGTGGGGAGCGCCCCGCCCCGGGCCGGAGACGCCGCGAGGGGGCCCTAAGGAGCCCGCCGCCCGGCACGCCTCGCCCCTTTGGCACCCCAGCCGGGTCTGGGAAGAAGCAGATGGCAGCGAAAGTTGGGGTGTGGATAGGAGCAACCACCCTCCCGAGGTTCCACGCCCGCGCCCACCCCCAGCCCGGCCCAGCCCGGCCCAGCCCACATCCTCGCAGGTCTCAGGAGGGAAACCCTGTGGGACAGTGAGGGAGCAGGGATAAAACCGGGCTTGAAGGCGTTAGGGTGGTTTGCCTGCTTCAGGGAACGCTCCTATCCCCTCGCCCCAGCATCTCGCTGAGATGGACACACCCGAGGACTCCCCAACGGGCAGCAAAACCCGGGGTTGAAGGGCACAACCTCGGGAACGGGGAGTGCGCTCTGCAGGTTCACTCAGGGCCCAGATGGCTGCCGCGCAGGTGGTCCAAACCACGGGGCGGGGGCGGGGCGGGGGGCGGGTCCAGAGTTCGGAGGGCTGGAGGGCTGGGCTGGGCAGGCACAGGTGTGTGAGACCCCGCCCAGCCCTGCTTCCAGCTTAACGTGATTCCTTCTTAAAACCGGGACAAGTAAAAGCCTACTAGAGGGCTGGCAGGGACCCAAGGTGACAGACTGGTGGCCTCTGTGGAACCATGTCTGTCCTAAAAGCAAGGAGCTGACCGCTCAGAGGTCACCCGGCCAGGGCAGAGCTTCCAGGTCAAGACTTAGCGGTTGTAAAGGCCAGGCGGCGGGGCTCTGCAGGGCTTGGTGACAGGGCCAAAGACTGTCGCATATTCCGCCTGATTCCCTCTGCCCTGGGCCCCAGGCTCAGTGACAAGTGCTGGGGTGGGGGACTTGGGTGGGCTCCCTTTCATCAGGGAGAGACACCGGAAGAGGGCTGCTAAAAACTGCCATCCGTTCCTGCAGACCACAGCCCCAAGCCTGGGGTCACCGTCCTTTCTGGGGCCGGGGATCCCTTTAAAAGCCACCAGGGGGCTCCTGACACTGCCAGAGCAAGAAAGCCAGCCCCTCCGGACTCCCCAGGTTCCCATTTCCCCTGTATTTAAAGCACCTTTGGGGGGGGGGGGGCAGCAGATGGTGTATGGTTATGTCACTGGACTCCCACGCGGTCGACTGTAGTTCGAGTACTGGACCTGGTGGCTCAAGACTCACACTGGGCATGCATAGGTGTGTGCCCGAAATCCTGCGAGGAGAATGGAAGAGAAGGGGCTGCGGCATGACCATTCCTCCCGGGGAGTGATTTCTCGCTTTCTGTCTCTCTCTGTCTCTCTGGCAAGCACATACATCTTATAGCAAATATCTCTCCAAAAAAAAAAAGTACCTTTGTTCTGCTCAGACCAGGAAATGTTGGCTTCAGAGCGTCAGCTGGTCTGAGTGGGCTGGACAGCTGCCCTGGAGTCTGTGTTTCCTGAGGATTCTGGAGACCTGCACTGGCCCTTAGGTCAGGAAAGGGGTCCTGCGGTCCCCCACCCCCCAAGCCACTCATTATTGACAGCTACTGGGAACAGCTTTAGTCCAACTTAAAATAATCGGTTTGCGGAATTTTGTTACGGTAAAACTCTTCGAGGACTAAATGAGGGGGCTTTGTGCTGGGGAGGCAAGGTCACGTGGTCTGGTCTGCGCCCCTTACCAGCTGGGCACGGGTGCTCCCCGAGCTGGAGACAGTGCAGGTGGTGAAGGGAGAAGTCGGGACAGTGAGAGGGGGGCATGGCTTCTCTCTTCACCCTGGAGAGGAGCCCAGAACAAAGGGTAAAGGGAGTTGGACTTTACCGGATCACTTGTCTACACTACCCACCGGTCGCCGTTAGGTCCCGGACAAGCCCTTGCACGTGCGTCCCTTCTGTCTGGAATGCCCTCCCCCACTCCTTACGGCCAGGCATCCTCTTCGGCTCTCAGTGTAAACGTCACCCCCTCACGGGGCCCCATCCACTCTTCCGGGCCTGCTACCAGGTGGGCCACCCACACGGAGCCGGGGGAGGAAGGCTTGGTTCTGATGACCCGGGTGGGGTACTCCTGGGTGCAGTACTTAACAGCAGGAGGTGGGAAACCGAGGCGTGATCTCGTGTCTTTGTTCATGTCCTCGGCACGCAGTTATGGAGGGCCTGCTGTGGTCAGGGCCCTGGCTGGGGCCTGGAGCTACGAGCAGGAATAAGACGCTGCCTTTGCTCCTCGGGAGCTCCCGGTGGGGTGGGGGGACAGACGCACAGGCAATGACGAAGAAGCGGAAAGAACAAGGGCTGGGAGGCAGGTGCTAACAGGGATCTGGAACGTTCAAACCAGAATGGCCCCTGGAGAGCTTTGTCATCCCTGAGTCCCTGAGTGTCCCCAACTGTGGTCCCAAAGGGACATGCCTAAGCCCAACGCTGGGTGGACATATGCCTCCGGAGGCTGTGTGGGCCCTTGCGGTGGCACCCACCCTCCGCCTGGGCTCTGCCCTCCTTCCTTGGCAGTGAGGCGCACGCCATGGGGCTATGCACGCAAAGCCGCTGCCACCTGTCCGGACGTGACGACCTGTCCGGACGTCACGGCTTCCATTCAGCCTCCCAATGACTCTTATCGTCAACGGAGGAAGAAGGTCTGGAGCTTCGCATGGGATCTGGCCGGGGCTGATTGGATTTGCGTCTGGAGCTCTGGAAGTGGGGCACCCCGTGGGGCAATCTTTATCCTCCCTCCCATCATGCAGCGTGCCCTTGCGTGGGTGGAACGCACTTCAGTCACCAGGCAACTGCCTCTTTTCTCCTGGAGGCCCTCCCCCTCAGGAGCTGATGAAAAGCGATGGCCGTGGTGCAAATGGCTGGTGCCAGGGAGCCACAAGGGCAGCTGGGCCCAGAGAGGGCACGTTACACATGGACCAATCTGCATTTACCCTCATGGCCCCTGTGGGGCACTGTTGTTACTGCCAATTTACAAGTGGGGAAACTGAGGCTTTTTTTTTTTTTTTTTTTTGGTTATCTGGGTACTTTATTTTTTGAAAGTTTTTTTTTGCTATAGGATGCATGCACTCTCTGGAGAGACAGAGAGACAGAAAGCGAGAAATGACCCCCCCCCCGAGGGGGGATGGCCATGCTGCAATCCCTTCTCCTTCATTCTCCTGTTGGTATTTTGGGCACACATGCACACATGCCTGGTGTGAGTTGAAGCTGCCAGGTCCGGGATTCAAGCTGTGGTTGACTACATGGGAATTTAGCAATGTAATCTAGTTACCTTTCTAATATAATTATTGATTTTATTTATTATTATTCTTTAACTTGCTAGAGGGCACATGCGTTCAGCAGAGACAGACAGACAGACAGACAGAGAAAATGAGAAACCAAGCTGTCAGGTCCAGGACTCAGACCACATTCGGCCACGTGGGAGTCCAGCGCCTTAACCAACCATGCCACCTGCCAGCCCCTATCTGGTTACCCAAGCACCCTGGCCCTCTCAGCTGACGCTGAGTGACAGCCTGCTGGGGAGCCAGCCTCGGCCCCGGGTGGACCCTGCTCTCCCACTCCCTGGCTGTGTGCCCTTGGGCTGGTCCGCTGTTCTGACCGCAGAGTCCTCACATGTCTAACGTCCCCCAAGTCCCATCTTCCCAGAGTTGGGGCGAAGACTAGCCAGGGCAAACTGACTGGCTCAGGCATACCCTTCACGACCCGCCATTCCTTCCCGTGGGCGAAAACATCCAGGATTGTTTTTTAAAGAAGGATCTCTCCACGTCATGGTCCTCCTGCCTCGGCCTCCTGAATAGCTGGGACCACAGGTGCACACACACCACCCACCCCGGGTCTTACTTTAGTCAGGACATCACTGTGACCCCCCCGTGTCAGCCTCCCCAGCTGCTGGGACTGCAGGTGCACACCACTGGGAACCGGACCCTGGCCTTGCACACGGGCCCACGCTGCAGAGCCGTGTTTTGGCAGTGCACACCAGCCTGCCTCTCCGCCTTCTGTGAGCCCTCCAACCCTCTCCTCCCCAAGAGTCCTACCGTGAGAGACAAGAAAGTGCAACTTGGACTCGAACATCCTATAGCCCCCTCTTACAGAATAGCGTTTGGTCTGGGGAGTGTGATATCAGCCAGGAGATTTTAGAACAGCTGTTCCTTTGGGACCAGTAGGTAGTATAATGGTGACGTCACTGGACTCCCACATGACTGACCACAGTTCAAGTCCCAGACCTGGAGGCTTGAAACTCATGCCAGGCACATGTGCATGCATGCCCCAAATCCAGAGAGGAGAATGGAGGAGAAGAGATTGTGGCGTGGTATTTCCCCCCCTAATGGGGGTGATTTCTTGCTTTTGGTCTCTGTGTCTCTGGTGAGTGTACGTGCCCTATAGAAAAAAAAAAAAAAAAAAAAAAAAACTCTCTAAAATATATAATTTATTAATTGTTCCCTCTCTATTCTCTGAGTGCTTAAACTCCTGAGTTGGAAAATCCCATCTTCCCAAGCACCTGGGAGAAGGGCACTCTGGGTGTCTACCCACCTCTTGTCCTTTGACAACTCCCAGTGACACTTCCCCTGACCCATCTTGTTGTAGGATGACCTCTGAGGCCACCAGCATCTTTGTCTCAGCTCCCGGCTGCGGCCAACTGCCCAGACCCCAGAGGGATGCAGCTCCACTAGGAGCTGGGGTCTGGCCGCCTATAACAGGAGGCCGGGGCTCTTCGGGGACAGCGCTGCAGCCTGTTTTTCTATTATTTATATAATTATAAATAGCGACCTATTACTGGAACTTGCCGCGGCCAAATGGAAGCCGGTCCCTGCACGGGCTTCAAGCTCTGCATTGCTGAGAGAGAAACTTACCAGAGCAGCAGGAGGCGGTGGCAAGGGCCCAACATCGACTTGAACTCCACCAGCGCGCTTTGTATCGAGCGGAGGGGCAGGCGGGGCAGGCGGGGCAGGCGGTGGGAGCCCTCGGAGGAGCTGGTGAGCAGACTGCATGGCAGCAGCCCTCTTGCTGCCCTCACTGAAGCTGAATCGGAGACGCCGCTGCGGGACACCCATTCCCCCCTGCTAGGGACCGCCGGGACAATGGGCTCCTGGCTTCTACACCTGTGGTTCTCAAATGGGTTTGTGCCTCAGGATTCTTTGTGTAAAAAAATGGGGGAGGGTGTCAGAAATTCACATTGCTTTGTTGTTGTTGAAGGATTTTTCCATAGGGCACATGCACTAGCAGGAGAAAGAGACGGAAAGGGGGAAAGTGAGAAGTCACCACCCAGGGGCATGCACGCGCACAAGCACCCAGGTGATCTTAAGCCACCAGGTCTAGGACTTGAACTGTGATTGGCCACGTAGGAGTTCAGCACCCTAATGACCACGCCACCTGCTGGCCTTGGAACTTCCACTGATTGTGGTGCGGGCTAGCCAAGGACCTGGTGGTGTTCAGAAACTGCACCCCTCCAAACTTCTGGGGCAGAAAACAGGGCTGAATATGCTCACCTGAGATCCCTTCAGGGACCAGCCCCAAATCCTTTTCTGAACCATGGGGCAGGCTAGGGACCAGACCAGGCATGGCTGAGAGGCCCCTTAGATCAAGGTGGCCTTTGCTGTCCCCCAAATCCATAGAAACATTGCACTCAGGTGCAGGAAGACCCCTCCTCAAAAGGCTGCCTCGGTGGCCACACACAGGCACAGACCGGAAGGACAAGCCTCGGTGATGCTGGCCGCTCCTGCCTCTCAGGTGCCAGTAAGTGGCAGGCCTGGGGCTGGACCCCAAGTTGCCTGCTGGGCGATGCCCCTGTGACCAGCAGAGCAGCGAGGGTGGATCCTGCCCTCGTTCATCTCAACCCACCGCCCCCAGCCACCTCCTCCCTTCTCTCCAGGATGATGCAAACCCCAGCCAGTCAGGGCTGCGTGCCTGAGAGGCAGGGGTGATAAATATATGTTGAGATTCAGCGTTGGTGCAGTAGATAATTGGGGGTTTCCTTGGGAGAGGAGGCATCTGGCACCTACCATTTGGGCCAGCCCGGGCAAGGCAGTGGAGGTAACGGGGGAGAGGGAGCCCCGAGGCCCCCAGCCCTGCTGAGTCAGCGTGGCTCTCTGCTGACCAGGCAAGCTGCTCTTCCCAGCTGTCCACTCTCGGCTGTATTTTTTTTTTTTAAGAGATTTTTGCTATAGGGCGCATGCATACGCCGGAAAGACAGAGACAGAAAGCGAGAAATCACCCCCAAAGGGGAATGACCCTCCTTCGCAGCAATCTCTTCTCCCCCATTCTCCTCTCGGGATTTTGGGTGCACACACGTGCCTGGCCGCTGGGTCCAGGACTCGAACCATGGTGGACTATGTGGGAGTCCAGTGATGTAACCATTACGCCATCTGTGGCTCCTCGGTTGTGTTTCCTTACTGCCTTCTTAGGGCCAGTTCTGGAGAGAGCGACATGGGGTGTGGGTGAAAGGCTGAGGCTTCTCGGCTGCTCTTGCGAGGCTAAGCAAAAGCAGCCTCCCCTCTGCCAAGGATGCACCGCCAGGTTAGGGTGGGGGAGAAAGATGCTTTGGGGGGCTCAGGGTCCCTGGTGCATGCAGAGACAGGTGGAAATCCTGGATGGGGTTCATTGTTCAGTCTTGCTGGAAAAAAGCTGGGGAGAAGCAGCCCCCCTGAGTTGAAGACTAGAGGCAGCATTGACGAACCCCCTTGGAATCAGAGTTCAACCCTCTAGTTTTCACAGAGCAGGAGACAGAGTGGTCACCTAGCAGCTGACTGGACCCAGTGTAGGTCCCGAGACAGCCCAGGGAGTGGGGGATGGAGGAGGCAGTGACTCCAAGGGCAATCCCTGGCCATGGAGGCCAGGCTCTCCCACATTCTTGGATACATTTTTTTTAAGATGTATTTAATTTTATTTATTACTAGTATTACTATTATTTTTTCATTTGACCAGAGAAAGACAGAGAGAGAGGGAAAGTGAGAAAGCAAGTCGCCAGGTCCGAGACTCGAACCGTGGTCGGCCATGTGGAAGTCTAGTGCCTTAACCACCATACCACTTGCAGGTCCATCGAATACTTTCTTTACAAGGTTCCTGAGACGTAGTAAACTAGAATCGCTGGGAGGAGTCTTCCATACTTGCTAATCCAAGTACCTCTGCTCTCGGGGGTGGGATGGGAACCCAGCAGATCTGTGTTCAAACCCTGTGTTTGACCTTCGGCCTTTATCCTTAGAATTCCTAATTTCTGTGGGCCCCCGATTCTACACGAAATGCCTGCACTGTGCCGGCGTACTGAGGGTGCTCGGTAAAGGGCAGGTGTGACTCCAGTTGTCCGGCTCAGGGTCTGGTGCTCCTGGAATAGGGGCTGTCCAGTGGGGACGAGGCAGGGGACCGAGGCTTCTCAAGAGTCCCCCGGCATAGGCTGACGTGTGGGGTGCAGCGTCTGCAGAGTCGTGCTCAGGTTCTGTTGCCCAAGACGGGGAAGATGCTTTGGTGTCTTACCTTCGGCCTGTTCCCCAGGGGCAGGTCTAAGCCTGAAGGAGGGAGGGGACAAAGAGTTCATGAAACCTGGGGTTCAAACCTGGCCGAGTGTCACACAATGAAGACAGGGCCTGTCGCTTTCTGGGTAGAGGGAGCTGTGTGTGAACAGGAGTGACCTCAGCTCCATGTGGGGCCCTCATGGCTTTGCAGCTCAGCAGAAGTAGCACTAGGGAGGCCGTCTTCAGCTGGACCTCGGTCAGAGAGGCCAGGGCAGGACGTGAGGACACCAGGAGCCGGCCCTGAGATGTGGCAAAGGCCTCTCCCCTTCATGTCTGTCCTCAAAGCGTGGCAGGTGGGGGCGTGTCCTCGCAGCTCCGGCACCAAGGGCTTTATTCCTAGTCAAGAAGATGCCAACCGAAGAAGGCCCTTGGCTACTCAACAGCTCGGCATTCAGAGAACAATTTTCTTGAAACCCCAGAGGCTCAAATCTTTTAGGAGGACTCTGAAGCCAGAGGTGGCCTCCTGCCTGCCGGGCAGGAGGGACAAGACCCCCGGTGCAGAGTGAACTAGAGCAGCACTTCTCACACTTGGCTATGCCCTGGCTGCACCGCAGACCTCAATGCCATCAGGCTGGGGGCAGGGAGGGCGGCAGGATCGTGATTCCTAAGTGCTGTCAGGTTGGCAGACCAGCTTACTCAGCTGCAAATGAGAACACCTGGGGCCCTGAGCCCAGCAGGTGCAATCAGCCTGGGGTGAGCGCCGCCCAGGTGGTGATGTTTTTAAAGGAAGAACCTGGGTGGAGACTCACACACCAGAACTCAAATGGACCCCGTGGTGGGTGTGGGCTAGCTCTGGTCCTGTGACCTCGGGCTTAGATCAGGCCCTGGCAGCTGTGCGGGAAGGTGTGGGTTATTAACCCCCAGAGTTCAGAGATCAGAGGGGCACATCAGCCTTCAGGCCACTGCCAACGCATCGAGCACAGCTCACGGGTGGCACCTGCGTACCTGCTTCTCCATGGTTGCCTGGCACCTGTCCCTGGCCTGCTTTCAACTCAGGTCACCTTTGGGGCCTTACACGAATCCTCACTAAGTCACTGTGGAGTCACTCTCTGAAAACCCTGACAAAGGAGATGTTAGGGATTTGGGGATAATGATGGCAGGACCTTGGGCAAGTCATTTCTCTTCTCTGGCTCCTTTGTTTGTGTTTGTTTTTGTTTGTTTGTTTTGTTTTGGAGAGGTTTTTGCTATAGGGTGCATGCGCTCGCCAGACAGGCAGAGAGAGACAGAAAGACAGAAAGCGAGAAATCACCCCCCAGGGGGGATGGTCACGCCGCAATCCCTTTTCATCCATTCTCCTCTCAGGATCTTGGGCACGCACGCACATGCGCCTGGCGTGAGTTTAAGCCACTGGGTCCGGGACTCGATCCGCGGTCGACTACGTGGGAGTCCAGCAACTTAGCCATTACGCTAACTGCTGGTCCCTGTTTGTGTTTGTTTTTTAAAAAGATTTGAGGGCCACCAGGTGGTATGGTGGTCAGGGTGTTGGAGTCCCACATGGTCGACTGTGGTTTGAGTCCCGGACCTGGAGACTTGCTTTCTCACTTTCCCGTTCTCTCTCTGATCAAATTACAAAATAATAAAAAATAACATTAAAGTTTTTTTTTTTTTTTTTTTTTTTTTTTTTTTTTTTTTTTTTTAAAGATTTGACTCTCTCTTTGCCCTGTCAACAAAGCTTGAGCACTCTGATAAGTGTGATGAGATTGTAGTCTCCTATATCAAAAGGTGACACCCTGCTGTAAAAAGACGGAAGCTGAGCCAGGGCACAAGGTCAAAATCGTGGGCAGCCACAACTATTCTTGAAACTTCCCTGCAGTGGGGCCGACTCTGTAGCCCGGCAGTAAAGGATCCTGCATGTCAGGAGATGCAGTTCGAGTCCTAGATCCGGCAGGACTTGAAAAACATATCAGGCGTTCATGCCCAAAACCCCAAAAGGAGGAGGAGACGGAGAAGGGATGGCAGTGTGACCTTTCCACAAGGTCACGAGCCCTCTAGCGCACAAGCATGCACACACAAAACAAAGTCCCCCATGGTGACCATAAAGTATGGTTCTCATAACTGTGACTTGAGTTTCATTTCTTAAGTTTTTGCTGGAGGGTACGTGTGCTCACCTGAGAGAGAGGATAGAGAGAGAAAGTGAGAAATCACCCCCAGGGAGGATGGCCAGGCCACAGTCCCTTCTCCTTCATTTTCCTCTTGGGATTTTGGGGCATGCACTTAACACGGGCCCCAGCCTGTTTTTCAAGCTGTCCAGTCCAGGACCCGAACCATGCAGTCAGCCATATGGGATCCAGCTCCTTAACCACCACACAACCTGGCTGGGCCCAAGCACCTCCTCTTTAAGACTGAACCATGTTCCCCTGTGTGCATGTCTACTTCCATACAGACAGTGTCTTTATCCACTCACCCGTCGACGGGCACGTGGGTTATTTCTGCACTTGGCTGTGGTGGACAATGCTACCATGAGCACAGGCCTGTAGACCTTGCTTTGAGATACTGACTTCCCTCGGCACACACCCAGCGGCGGGACTGCAGGTAGTTCTAGCTTCCTGTTTTTTGGAGAGATATTTTTGTTCTAGGGCATGTGTGCTTGCCAGAGAGACAGAAAGAGAGAAATCACACTCCAGCAGGAATGGCCATGCCACAGTCCCTTCAACTCCAGTCTCCTCTCAGGATTTTGGGCGTGCACCCACGCGCGCCCGGCCTGTGTTTCGAGCTGCTGAGTCCAGGACTTGAACTGTGGTCAACTACGTGGAAGTCCAGTAGTGTAGCCATTACGCCATCTGCTGGTCCCCTAGCTTACAGTTTTAAGGACCCGCCATGCTTTTTTCCTTAGTGGCTGTACCAATTTTAGACACTCTTTTCAGTCATCTTGTTTAAACCGTCCCCCTCGCTTTCTCCCCTCGCCCTCCACTCAAAGCTCGCAGCCCCTGGAAGGGACCAGGACTTACCCTTGGTTGGACTGAACCTTTGTATGCTATCTCCAGAATTTACTGCAACTCCAGGAAAGTTAACGCCCACCTGCTGAGGTTTGGAGCAAGTTTGAAGTTCTCTTTCTCTTCGATCGCGAGAGTTCCAAAACGTGGGTGTGCACATGAATCCCCGGGAACAGAAGACGGGGTAGGAGTCTGCACTCAGTAGACGCCCCCGGGGGATGGTGAGGCAGGGGTGGGCAGGATGGAGGCGTCTCCACTTCTGCTCTCAATGTGAAACCCAGAGGCCATCCAAGCACCAGTCCCAGCCCCTCCCCAGCTGACCTTGGCGCTCTGTCCCCATCCTCCTTAGTCAGGGCTCAGCTGTGAGGTGACAAGTAGGGAAGATGTGACGATGAGAAACCTGCAGACCCAACGCAAGCCTGCCCACCTGGGGCCACCCAGCCTCTCTCCTACACCTGCCTCGACGCCCCGGGCTCGCACAGCCCTCCTGGGAGAACCGGGTGCGTCTCGGTGGGCAGCTGTCGCTAGGCTGGGTGAAAACCCACGCCCGCTCCCAGCTGCTGGAGACGGCAGTGCAGATCCACTGTGGCTCGGTGCTGATGTCACCAGAAAGCGTCTCCTGTCAGGGCTCAGCCCCTATTCTTGGTCTCAGGAACACACCTCCGCCTGCTAGAAGTCTCTCGCTACAGCCGGCTTTTTATAAATAACTGAGGAACTTGCAGTGTGTGTGGGGGAAGTTGCTGGTTAAGCAAGTCTTTCTTCCAGGCAAGATGTTCAGACAGCCTTAGCAGTGGGGCTGAGCCATCCTCCCTCCCCAGAGAGCTTCGTAAATACTGCCATGGTATCAGGAAGGCCGTGTCCATCCATCGAACTTACGGCCGCCCTGAAAAGAGAGGCACGGGAGCCAGCAGGTGGCGTGGTGGTTAAGACGCTGGATTTCCACATGGCTCACCATGGTTTGAGTACCAGATCTGGCGCCTCGCTTTCTCACTTTCTCCTTCTCCCTCTCTGGTGAGCACGTGTGCCCTATAGCAAATTTTAAAAGATAATAACAATAATAAATAATAATTTTTTGAGAGGTTTCTGCTATAAAGCGCGTGCGCTCACCAGAAAGACAGAGAGAGACAGAGAGACAGAAAGCGAGAAATCACCCCCTGGGGGGGATGGTCACGCCGCAATCCCTTCTCCATTCTCCTCTCGGGATCTTTGGCACGCACACACACACACGCCCGGCATGAGTTTAAGCCACTGGGTCCGGGACTCGAACTGCGGTTGACTATATGGGAGTCCAGCGACATAGCCATTATGGCAACTGCTGGTCCTAAAAAGAAAATAATTCTTAAAAAGAGGCACAGGGACCAGCAGGTGGCGTGGAGGTTAAGGTGGCTGGATTGCACATGACTGACCATGTGGTCCTGCACACAGCGGCTTGAAGAACATGCTGGGTGCGTGTGTGTGTGTGTGTGTGTGTGTGTGTGTCTGCACGAAATCCCCAAAGGAGGGAGAGATGGCAGAGGAGGGACTGTGGTGTGGCTGTTCCCCATGGGAGATGCTTTTCCACTTTCTCTCTGGTGAACGCACACACCCTCTGGCAAATTAAAAATAAGAACTGCTTGGCCACGGCAGGCCAGCCGTCTAGGGGTCTGCACTTTTCCTGAAGCTACTGATCCCATCAGGAGGCACTTGCTATCTGAGGCAGTGCCGTTATCTGGAATTGGACGCCCCTGGCCCGGGGTTTGACGCACTCGCTGCATTCACCACCCACCTGGGCTAGTAACAAGCAGGATTTGAACCTAAGTCTATTCTGATGTGACGCTCACAGTCAATTTTAAGGCTCTACTGCCCCCTAGAGCATGGGAGGGAATCAGACACAATCAAGCCCTGGGATGTCCCACCTCTAGAAACCTGAGACCAAGGAGAACACAGCCCCACAGGGAGCCACCCTCTCCCTGCCCCACCTGTTTTCTTTTCCCTTGAGGGTTTGGGCAACTCAGGGGCTTCTCACTGAGCCTCAGTTTCTTCATGTATAAAACTGGGTTATAATAAGCCTGCAGAGTTATATGAAGATTAAGGGACACCAACTTTTTTTTAGAGGGTTTTCTTTTTTTTTTTCTGGATTAGGGTGCATGTGCTCGCCAGAGAGAGAGAGAGAGAGAGAGAGAGAGAGAGAGAGAGAGACAGAGATAGTGAGAGGGAAAGTGAGAAATCACGTCCCTCCCCCCGCCCCCGTGGGGATGGCCACACCACAATCCCTTCTCCATTCTTCCCCTGGGACCCTGGGGATGCACACACACATGTGCCTGGCATGAGTTTCAAGCCGCAGGTCCGAGACTAACCACAGTCAGCCATGCGGGAGTCCAGCACCATAACCACTACGCCACCTGCTGGCCCTTAAACACCTGTTTTAAATCTCCTTTCTGGAAAATCCTTCTCCACTGATTTCAACTCACACACCAAGCTCTCCCTTCAGTGAAATGCCACGAGTAGGAGGAACAAGAAGCCTGGGGTTGCAGAACTGGTGGGAGCCAGTGAGTCATGGCCCTGGCAGGTGGGAATGGATTCAGCAGAGGAAGACGCAGCGACAGCAGGTGACACGATTCAGTGGTCTGGCTAAGAGAAAAAGGGAGCTTGAGGTTCGAGTGGGGGAAGGGTTAGGGTTTCTGTCGTCAGACAGAACTGGAAAGAGACACAGAGAGAGGGAAAGTGAGAAGTAACCCCCCTCCCAGGGGCGCTGCAATCCCTTCTCCTCCATTCTTTAGCATGTTTTTCCTTCTTTTTAGAAGATCTTGCTTTAGGGCGTGTGCACTCACTGGAGAGAGACAGTGAGAGCGAAAGTGAGAAATCACCCTCCGGGGAATGGCCACACTGCAGTCCCTTCTTCTCCATTCTCTCCCCCAGGATCTTGGGCACACAAACACGTACCTGGCATGATTTTCAAGCCACCCGGTCTGGGACTTGAACCATGGTTGACCATGTGAGAGTCCAGCAACATAACTGCTATACCCTCCGCAGGCCCCTCCAGTGTTTTCTTCAAGCCACCAGATCCAGGACTTGAACCTTAAAGTCAGCCATGTGGGATCCAGTTGCCTTAAGAACCATGCCACCATCCGACCCCAGAACTCTACTGTTGAAGAGAACTTAACACTTGCCATATTTAAAAAACCAATTTATTAGATAAATAAGAATTCATAATGAAGTATGTGAGAAGGTTTAGAAAAGTGCTTATGAAGAAATCAAATATATTACATTCATTTGTGTACTTAAAGTACTTAAGGGAATTTAATTATTAAATGGCTTAAAAAAAACAAAAACCTTAAAAGTGATTGCAAAATGTAGTCAACTCAGCAAAACAGTGATATTTATAAATTCAACACAAACTCTTAGGGAATAACTAGTGTTTTAAATGTTCTATTTGTAATAAATACAAATATTAATTTTTTAAATAAAACAAGTACGTAGCCTCTGAATAATCTTTCACAAAAGTTTTTAAGCATACCAAAAACTGGGGCTGGACAGCGTCACAGTTGTAAAAGATGAAGCCACGAGGGTGACTCACATGGGGGGTGGTTCTGGATTTGCATCCAGAACACATTATAAAATAATAACGACAAATGGAATTAAATTTTTTTTTTTTTAAAGAGAGAGAAAGAAAGTGAGCAATCACTCAACGCATCCAGGGCTGGCTGAAGATGGGGGTGGATTATGGTATTAAGACCCTGTTTGAGGACCAGCAAGGAGCGTGGGGGGTGAGGCGCTGGACGCCCCCACATGGCTGACCATGGTTCGAGTCCTGGACCTGGTGGCTTGCTTTCTTACTTTCTCACTCTGTCTCTGGTCAAATTAAAATAGATGAATGAGTAAATAAATTAAATAAATAATTCTTTATAAAAGAAAAAGACCCTGTTTGGGGGCCAGTAGGTGACGTAGTAGCTAAGGTGCTGGACTCCCACATGGTTGACCAGTTTGAGTCCTGACCGGCAGCTTGAACCTCATGTTGGACACATATCCGTGCGTGGCCAAGATCCCAAGAGAACAGAGGAGAAGGGATTGAGGCATGGCCATCCCTCTTGGGGGGAAAGAGTGCTGGCTCACTTTTTTTGTCTCTCTTTTTAAAAATTTTTAATTTAATTCCATTTGTTATTATTTTTTTAATTTGACGAGAGAGAGAGAGAGAGAGAGAGAGAGAGAGAGAGAGAGAGAGAGAGAAAGGAGAAGTGAGAAAACAAACTGCCAGGTCCGGGACTCTAACTGTGATTAGCCATGTGGGAATCCAGTGCCCATTTATTTAATTCCATTTGTTATTATTTTTTTAATTTGACGAGAGAGAGAGAGAGAGAGAGAGAGAGAGAGAGAGAGAGAGAAAGGAAGGAGAAGTGAGAAAACAAACTGCCAGGTCCGGGACTCTAACTGTGGTCAGCCATGTGGGAATCCAGTGCCCTTAACCACTACACCACCTGCTGGCCCCTCTGTCTCTTCAGTGAGTGCACGCACCCTATAGCAAAAATCTCTCTTAAAAAAAAAAAAAAAAGAAGACCCTGTTGGGATGCTGTCACTCTCACTGAGGGAAGAAACAAATAAACTTCAAAAAAGAAAAAAAAAAGACATAAAAAAAACCCATATTGACAAGTAGGTGCTTTACAGTCTCCAAACAACTCCTCACTATTCAGAGACCTTTGGGGGATAGGAGCACATAGCTTGGGGCTCCAGCCCCCAAGTTCCTGACGCACTGGGCTGAGGCCCCATAATCTGCATCTCAGGCCAGTCCCCTGGAGATACTGCGGCAGCTGGTCCAGGACCTGGCTTTGAGAAGCTGTGCACCAGTGCCAGGGGCCAGGGGTTCCCACCATCACCAGCTATTATCTCGGCTAGTGTCGGCTGCTCTCTGGGCCTTAATGTCCCTGCTCCGAGCATGAGAAAAACAACGGCCCTCGCCATGCAGGGCTGAGGTGAGATCCGTGTGCAGTGCCTGGCTCGGGGGTATGGGGGGCTCGCACTGGTGGCTGCCATGAGTAATCACCTTACAGGGCCTGTAATAGCGACTAGCAGGATGCCTTTTGTATACTCCAGGCCTCCAGCACAGTGTCATGCACATAGTGAGTGCTCAAAAAATACCGATGTCAAGCTGGCCTTGGAGCATAGTGGGGTTTTTTTGTTTGTTTGTTTTGAGAGGTTTTTGCTATAGGGCGCGTAGGCTAGCCAGAAAGACAGAGAGACAGAAAGCAAGAAATCACCCCCCCGGGGGGATAGCCACGCTGCAATCCCATTTGCTCCATTCTCCTCTTGGGATCTTGGGCACGCACGCACACGCGCCCGGCCTGAGTTTAAGCCACCGGGTCGGGGACTTGAACTGCGGTTGACTACATGGGAGTCCAGTGACATAGCCATTATATCAACTGCTGTTTCCTGTAGCCTTATGGTTTAATGGAGCCAAAGCCCATTGGGCCAGCCACAGTTCAAATCCCAGTCCTCACAGCTCATAAAACACACCAGGCATATGTGCACGCGTGCCCCCATCCCAACAGGTCAGAGAAGAAATGGAGAAGGGGTTGCAGCATGACTGTGCCTCATTGGAGAGTTCTTTCTCTTTCTCCTTCTGTCTCTTTGTCTCTGTGGTGAATGTAAGTGCCCTTTCGCAATTAAAAAAAATTTCAAATATTGATGTCAAGGACACCTCCCCACCCGTGACCTGAACCATTGCAGGTTGGTTCTAAGAGTACTCAGGCTGCTGCAAGGGTGAGTCTGGGCCGCTGTGAACACGGTGTGGAATAACCACCCTCTCGGCATCCGAGGAAAGGGCCCTCTCTCGCCTGTTCCAGCGTTGCCAGCAGAAATACCCGAGATGGGGTGGAATTTCAGAGAACGAGGGTTTGTTTTGACTCGCGATTCTGGGGGCTGGGAAGTCCAAGGGTGTCACTCTAGCCTGCAATGGGGCCGAGGGCGGATCCTGAGCAGAGAACCATCCAAGTCTCTGTGGCTGGTCCCCTCCCCTGGTAAACCACAGGCGATCAATCACAGCCCCGCGCCAGGAAGCTGGACACACCCAAATGCCCCACCCTGGGGCACCATAACTCACAATACGGTCAGGTCTCAACACATGGATTCTTTGGGGACCTCCAGACTCAAAAACATGAATGAATCTTTGGGGGACAGACCTTTATCCAAACCACAAGTCCCTTTGGACACAGCCTGGCAAGTGTTTGTTTTGTTTTGTTTTGAATAAAAAAGCACCCCCTGGGAAGGGGAAGGGGAAGGGGAAGGATGTCCACACCACGATCCCTTCTCCTCCATTCTCCTCTTGGGAACTCAGGCATGCACACATATGCACCCAACATGTTTTGCAAGCCACCAGGTCCGGGACTCAAACCACACAGCTAGCCATGTGGGATCCAGGAGTCTCAACAAGCATGTCACTAGCAGGTCCCCATAGCCTGGCAAGTTTTTGAACTCAGGCCGTTGGACTGGGACTCCTATATTTGGGGGGGGGGGGGTGTCAGTCTGGTGAGGATGTGGGCGTGGGGGCTCTGTGACTGCGCTTGTTCACTCAGCAGAGGCACTTGGGGGTCCTTCCCCAACTGCTGTCGTGTGAGAACGTTCCGCTCCCACCCGTGGCTGGTGCTGTTTTGTTCAGCTGGTTCCTGGAACTAAGAACACCGTGGGAGGAGGCGAGCTGGGCCCTGCGGAGACTGACACGTGCAGACAGATGGCTCTCTCCAGCGGGGGCTCCTTAGGCCCCTGGTTTCCTGGCATCTACGCTTTCTACAGAATTTCTCCTCCAGCATCCTACGTGTTTGATTGGAAAGTGAACAGGCACAGTGTCAAGACTGGGAAGCCACAGAAGGAGGAAATATGTCCAACTGTCTTCCTTTTGTACTAACAAGCATTTATTAATATAATATAGGGCATTATTTTGGTTACTTAGGACCTGTTAAACTGTAAGGGAATACATGGTATAAATGTCTCAGATATATGCTAACCTTCCTACTGTGAGATGGGCACTTCCAGGGTTGGTACAGAAACAGCCAAGTTAGGCCTCTGGGCTGACATGTCTATAATCCTTCAGGCTTTCCCCTCATGGCTGCAATGTGGCTGCAGCAGCACCAGGTATCACATCTGCTCTTGAGAGGACTCATATCAGGAAGAGAAGATGCAGAAAGGAAAGGTTCTATTCTTTCATCAGAGGACAAAATCTTAACAAACTCTCTGCAGACTTAGTGTATGCCAAGCAAAATCATGTGCCCTCTCCCAGGCCAATGGCTGGCAAACTGGATTAAGCACCTTGCCTTCGAATACTCATAGTTCATCCTGAAGCTAGGTGCGTGGCTGCCAGAACAAGTCCATCCTGCTCATTAAGACAGATGGAGAACTGGCTGTTGAAGAGACAGCCAACATGCGAGTTGCCCGTGCGGCCCTCTTAGATACCTGGTATCATGTGAAATACTTCCAGCCGGCCACACAGAACTGCCTGAATGCCTGCTGCCTCCTCGGCCTCAGCACAGAGATATCCTAGAACTAGCCCAGGTGTCTCATGATGCCAGGGGTGGACAAACGATGGCCAACCCCTATGTTTGTAAATAAAGTTTTATTGGAACACGACCATGGCCCTTCATGCAGGTTGTCTGTCTCTGCTTTCACACTACCTCAGCACAGCTGACTGCTGGCTTACGAAGCCTGAAATATTTACTGAGTCTTTTTTAAAAAAGCTGCCAGGCCAGTCTGACCTGGTGGTGAAGGGAGTTGGATCCTGCATGGCTGACCACCATGGTTCGAGTCCCAACACGAGTGCCCAAGACTTGATGGGCTGGAAGACTAGGAAAAGGGGTGGTGATGTGGCCGCAGCCTGTGGGGGGTGCTCCTTTCTCTCTTGTATTTGTTATGTGTTCCACCTTAAATTAAAAAATGAAGTAACAGGGACCAACAAGTGGCGTGGTGACGAAGGTCTTGGACTCCCACAGGGCTGACTGTGGTTAGAGTCCTAGACCTGGTGGCTTGGTTTCTCATTCTCTCTCCTGTCTGTCTCTGTCTCTGGTGAGTGCACGTGCCCCACATCAAATTAAAATAATAATAATAATATTAAAAAAAATTTAATGAAGTAACATAAAATAAAAGAATGATGGAGAGACAGCACCTCCAGGTTAACAGAAGGGCTCCTGACAGGCTTGAGGCTTCGAAGGGGAGAGAGGGACGGGTCGTGAGAAGGCCTCGCCGTCGGGGTCCTCCCCAGCCTTCGGTCTGCGCAGATCACAACGACCGTAGTGGTAAAACAAGCTAGGAACATATTTTGCTTTCTCCCGAGTCACCCAGGGAGGGAAAATGGAAAACTACCAGTCCCCTCTCCCTCTTTCCTGAACAGAAACACAGGTCCCTTGGAGGGGACAGCAGGGCCTGGAGGGTGCGACCAGTTGGCAGGAGCCCTGGGCTGTCTGAGCAGTGCTGGCTCCTTCCTGGCTCCCCAGAACTCCCTGTTTGGAGGCTTCTCCTGGCAGGGCGCAGGATGCCAGAAGCCCAGTGAGCTTTTAAGGTATCTATTGATGCTGTTTGCCTTGGGCTGCTTGGGCCCCAGCCCAAGGGTGACTCATACAGAATGTCCCTTGCCTAGACAGTGACAATCAGCAGGGCCTATCACTGTCCGCTCGCCCTCCCTCACTCTGGAACCATCTGCTTGTCTCTGCTACCCTGTGCACGATGATGCTGGGGGTGTTCTGCCCGTCCCCTGCCTGGTTCTCCACGGGAGTGTCACTCTGCACCAAGATCTGCACATCTCAGCCTTTCTGCTCAGCAACAGCAAACCTACTCCCGGCTTCAGACGGGAAACTAAGATAAAGTGAGTAACAAATGGTAGATGATGCCTGAACCGTTTCAGTAAATAATTAAGAAAAAAGAAAAGAGGAGGAAGGCCTAACAAATGCAAAGGAAATCTCAGCGGTTGATCAGTAACGTATGTGTGTGCGTGTGTGTGTGTGTGTGTGTCTCCCTCCACATGCCAGGCGCTGGTGCCTGTGCCCAGGAGACAGGCTGGCTGAGGCTGGGGTGGATCATGGTATGATGACCCTGTTGGGTAGGCCTGTCTCTCTCTCTCTCATGAATCAATAAACTTTAAAAAATATATTAAAGGGCCAGTAGGTGGCATGGTGGTTAAGGCTCTAGGTTACACAAGGCCAGCTATGTGGTTTGAGTTCTGGGCCTAAAGGCCTGAAAAACACACCAAGTACGTGCACAAATGTCCCAAATCCTGAGAGGACAATGGCCCGAACCAGTCAGAACTGATTAAGCCAGTCTGAACAGTTTTGAACTGGTCTAAACTGGTCCAAACTGGTTTGGATCAGTGTAAACTGATAAGAGCTGGTTTAAACCAGTATAAATTGGACCAGACCAGTATAAACCAGCATAAACTTGTCTGAAATGGTTTGAACCAGCATGAAAGCCGATATAAGCCAGCTAGATCTGGTATAAACCGGTCAGAACTGGTTTGAACAAGTACAAACCAGTTGGAATCACTCTGGACAAGTATAAAGTAGCATAAACTGTTCTAAAATGGTATAAGCCAGTATAAACAAGTCAGAACCAGTCTAAACCAGTATAAATCTGTTGAAACTGGTATGAGTCAGTATAAAGAAGTTGGAATTGGTTTGAACAAAACCGGACTGAACTGGCCTGAACCAGTCAAAACACTTGCTCTCAGAAGAAATAAACTTTAAAAAAATGAATTAAGATCTTAGTTATAAGTAATTTAATAAATAAGGACACCCCAAGATTGCACCTGGGTCTTTCTAAGTGAACTCTGCTATCCCCCAGGTCTGCACAGTTCTGTGAAGGTAGAAACCAAAGGGCCCAGTGCTTAGTTGTTATACCTAATATGTTGTTTTACTTGCTGTGAAGAATTGTTACACTTGATATATTGTTTAATGGCTAAGTTAGTAGTTTGCTGGGAAGAAAATGTTTGATTGTAACACTGCTTGCTGGGAGCATACCTGACTCCATCTTGTAGTACATTCAGCCTGGCATTAGTTATGTTCCTGGAAATCCAACATTCAGCCAGCACCCTAGTGCTTATCGATGCTAGCAGACTAGCCATACGCTGACTGGTAGCATGGGGGACGTAAGCATGGTCTATACTTCACCCCCCTCATGACTGGCAAAAATATGTAAACAAATCCCACTTTGTTTCGACCCAAATCCCATAGACTTACATGTAAAATGTTACAAAAATATTCTGATGTTTTGTCAAGTCACCATGAGCCTGTCAAAATTAAGACATAAAATGAAGAGCCTGAGCTTAGCTCATCGGCTGTCCTCTGCTTGGGCCAGATCCTGGCTCGCTGCATCTGAGACCTCTCTTTGCAGCTGGAGGCTTTGCCGGTTTGCACACTGACTCCTCCCTGTCCAGATGGCCCTCCGCTCTGCAGTCTTCGATGCTCCACTGTCGGCCACTAGCCCCAACTTCCGTACTCTAGGATCACCGGGTGGACTTCCTGTCCTCGTTCGCCCTTGGTCATCTTGTGGCCACTGCTACCATCGTTCTCTATCTTCGCGGAGTTCATCTCCGGCTCACTGCCTGTGCCTTGTAGATGTCCAGCGTACTCAGCACGGCCTCCCTCTTGCCCTTGCGGACTGCACCCCACATTGCCGCGCCAGCATAGGACGCTCTGCACAGCCGATAGGGTGAATGGAACCTTTATTAGGTCGTGCTTAAACTCTCCCTTTCTCTCACTCCCCTTCCTAAACTCCCTCACTGCTGCTCCACACAACACTTACGTGTCCCAGAGGGTAGCAGGAGCCCACTGAGTAAGTAGTGTCCCTTTTACTACTTACTACTTACTCGGGCTCCAAAGTTTTATTGGAATGCAGCCATGCTCACTCAGTGACGTCTGTCTGTGGCAACTTTCCTACTTACAACGGCAGAGCTGAGTAATCAAGACAGACACTTGGGACCTGCAGTTGGCATAATGGCTATGTCACTGGACTTCTATGTGGTCGACTGAGGTTTGAGTCCCAGACCCGGTGGCTTAAACTCATGCTGGGTGCGTGTGCATGCGTGCCCAAGATCCCTAGAGGAGAATGGAGGAGACGGGATTGCGGTGTGGCCATCCCCCCTGAGGAGTAATTTCTCTCTGTGTCTTTCTAGCAAGCGCACGTGCCCTATAGCAAAAAAACTCTGAAAAAAAAAGAAAAAAAGCAGACACCATATGGACTACAAGCCCCAAATGCGTACTATCGGGCCCTCTACAGAGCAAATCCTGCCAACCCCTGCTTTAGAGGAAATTGTATTTTCAGAAGCAATTTCCTTTAAAAAGCCTTTGAGCGGGACCAGGAGATGGCATAATGGTTACATTGCTAGACTCCCACGTAGTTGACTGCAGTTCAAGTCTCCAATCTGGTGGCTTAAAACATGCCTGGCATGTGTGCATGCATGCCCGAAATCCCAAGAGAATGGAAGGGAAGGGATTGTGGAATAGCCATCTCCCTGTGGGGTGATTTCTCACTTTCTGTGTCTCTGACAAGAGCATGCACCCTGTAGCAAAAATCCCTCTTTAAAAAATAAGTGTCTTGGAGGGCCAGCCAATTGTGTAGTAGGTTAATGAGGCTGGATCCCATATGGCTATGTGGTCCAAGTTCTAGATCCAGTGGCTTGAAAAAAGCATGCTGGATGGGGGCCAGCAAATGGTATGGTGGTTATGTTGCTGGACTCCCACATGGCCGACCAAGATTTAAGTCCTGGACCCAGTGTCTTGAAAATCATGCCAGGTGCGTGTGTGCGTGCCCAAGATCCCAGGAGAACGGAGGAGAAGGTACTGAGGTGTTGCTATCTCCCCTGGGAGGTGATTTCTCACTTTTCTTCTGTCTCTCCCTCGGTGAGCACACACACTCTAAGGCAAAAACCATCTAAGTGAAAAAAACAAACAGCATAGTAGGTGGGGCCAACAGGTAGCATAGTGGTTAAGGTGCTAGACTCCCATGGGACTGACCATGGCGCTGGTCCTAGACCTGATGGCTTGAAATCTGTGCTGGGTACGTATGCCCTGAAAATCCCAGGAGAAAGGAGGAGCAGGGATTGTGTCATGGCCCTCTTCCTGGGGGTGATTTCTCACCTTTTCTCTCCCTCTCTGGCGAATCCATGTGCCCTATAGCAGAAATCTTTCTCTTAAAAAAAAAAAAAAAAGAAAAGAAAAAAAACACCAGGCAAATGTGTGTGCCTACCCAAAATCCTGAGAGGAAAATGGAGAAGGATTGTGATGTGGCCACCCCCCGCGAAGAGTGTGCTTTCTCACCTCTCTCTCTCTCTCCAATGAGCACATGTGCCCTAAAGCAAATCAAAGAAAAAAGTCTCTTGATAGCTTGGGATAGGGCTTTCCCAAACTTTTTTTTTTCTCTTGCTTTGGAGGTTTTTGCTATAGGGCGTGTACGCTCACCAGACAGACAGAGATAGACAGAGAGACAGAAAGCAGGAAATCACCCCCCAGGGAGGATGGCCACGCCGCAATCCCCTCTCCTCCGTTCTCCTCTCGGGATCTTGGGCACGCACGCACACACGCCCGGCGTGAGTTTAAACCACCAGGTCTGGGACTCGAACCACGGTCGACTACGTGGGAGTCTAGCAACATAGCCATTACGTTAACTGCTGGTCCCGGGCTTTCCCAAACTTTAAGAGCAGATTTCTTTTTTTTTTTTTTTGGAGAGGTTTTTCGCTATAGGGCGCGTGCGCTCGCCAGACAGACAGAGAGAGACATAGAGACAGAAAGCGAGAAATCACCCCCCAGGGGGGATGGTCACGCCGCAATCCCTTCTCCTCCATTCTCCTCTCGGGATCTTGGGCACGCACGCACACGCGCCCGGCGTGAGTTGTAAGCCACCGGGTCCGAGACGTGAACCGCGGTCGACTACGTGGGAGTCCAGCGACATAGCCATTACGCTAACTGCTGGTTCCCAAGAGCAGATTTCTGAGATGAGGATACTCACTTCATTTTCCTCAACCAAGTGAGTGAAGTAGAGTGTTGAAGCAGGTCTATGTATGGTACAGTTAGTGATTGGGAAATAACAAGGGTAATTTGAATCCCAAGTTCAAAGAACTCTCCAGAGGGAGCAATTAGGGGGCAGTAGAAACTCCACTGTGTCAGATTCCAGGCCCGGCCTCAGGCCCAGCTCTAGACACTGGTCAGACCAAGTCATTGCATGTCTACGGGCCTCGTTATTTCTATCTGTAAAATATCAGCGGCAAACAATCTCACAGCTGATCACAAGAGGCCTCTCTGGCTTTCAAATTCTCTATCTTTGTGGAAACTATTAGGTTGTCAGGGAAGTCATGACATATTTTTCTGTTTTTCTATGCAAATATGCGCTATGACTTTCCTGACAACCCAATGTTCAGGAAATAGTTCACTACAAAGGTACAAAGTCTCACAATTGCCATTATTTTTTAATCTCACTTGAGAAAATAATTACGCACAAACATGTGAGGGTGAGAGAGGGAGAAGAGCAGCCTCTACAGAGTCTGGTCACACCACAACACCCCCCCCCCCCCGCCCCCTGTCCAGTCCTCCAGCCTTTCATATACTAGGCACTCGTGGGCATGCCTGGTGTGTCTCAGGCTGACAGTGCCAGGGATTCGAACCACTATGGGTGACAGAAATGTACTTTGTATTTTGTGCTCCTGGCACAAAGAAAGCTGGGTACATTAAAAGACACTCAATGGGTCCCGCAGGTGGTATAGTGATCAAGGTGCTGGATTCCTACATGGTTGACCATGGTTCAAGTCCTGGACCCGGTGGTTTGAAACTCATACCAGGTATGTGTGTGTGCGTGTGCGCCCAAGATCTTGAGAGGACAATGGAGAAGAGGTTGCAGCGTGGCCATCCCCCCAAGGGGTGATTTCTCACTTTCTCTCTATCTCTCCAGCAAGCGCATGTACCCTACAGCAAAAATCTAATAAATAAACAAAAAGACACTCAAAGATGAGACACTGTTGGTCAGCAATGAGAAAGGAGACAGACAGCAGTTGTTCCCAAGAGCACTCCTGTCCTTAGGTGATTGCACTCACACTGAGGCAATATCGCCCCCAAGGGGCAAAAGCTGGGAGAGCAAAAACCATTATGACTCTCAGTATTTAAAGCACAGATATACGCATAATACATTGCAGATACATGCTTTGTGGTGGCATGAAGTTTCACAGGGAGCACCACCTTCGGCAGCCAAGAAACAACTGGAATGCCTGTCAACATTCCAGGGATAACCACCATGGGGCGTATCCATAGAAGGAATGGAGTACTGAGAAAAGCTGCGACGCGGGCCGGACATTGGCGCGGGAGTAAAACGCGACGCTCTGTGAGGCTGACCCAGTGGGAAGGTTCTCATTCACGTCTGGAGACCTCCCTGAGTACATCACGCACGCCTGTGTGCATGACCTGAGCTGGCTGGGGGCAGACTGCAGGGTCAGAATGACGGTGGGGGTGCTCTGTCTCCGTCTTTGTCTGTCTCTGCCTCTCACTCATGGAATAAATGAATACATTAAAAAAAAAAAAAAAGCTGCAACGTAGATGACCCTTGAAAACGTGATGCTAAGGGAAATAAACCAGACAGAAGGCCACACACTGTGTGATTCTGTTTACATGAAATGTCCAGACGGCCAAGTTCATAATGACAGAAAGCAGACTGGTGGTTGCCAGGGGACGGGGGAAGGCAGAGTGACGAGTAACTGCTGGATGGATACAGGGGTTTCTTTTGGAGACAATAAAATATTTTTAAATAATTATTTTATTTACATTTATTTATTTATTTTAATTTGACCAGAGAGGGACAGAGAGAGAGAGAGAGAGACAGACAGACAGACAGACAGAAAGTGAGAAAGCAAGACGCCAGGTCCAGGACTCGAACCACACTCAGTTATATGGGAGTCCAGTGCCAGCCACCATACCACCTGCCAGCCCCGAGACAATGAAAATGTTTTGGAACTAGACAGAGGTGGTGGTTGCATACTGTGCACAGACCAAATGCTACTGATTTATATGCTTTAAAATGGTTTATGTTCAAAAAAATTTTTTAAAAACAAAATAAGGCCAGATGGTGGTGTGGTGGTGAAAGTGGCTAGATACCACATGGCCAACTATAAAGTTTGAGTCCCAGACCCAGTGGCTTGAGAAATGTGCCAGGCACGTATGCACGGTGCCCAAAATCCCAAGAAGAGAATGGGGGAGAAGCTACCCACCATCCCTCCTGTGGGGTGCTTTCTCACTTTCCCACACTCTCCGAAGAGTCGCTGTGCCCTAGAGAGATAAATAATAAAAAAGTCAAAACCATTTTGGGAGTTAGGTGTTAGGAAAAAATAGTCTAAAAGGCCCCTGGACTGGGGCAATATGGAAAAAGTTGAGAAACCCCGGGGTGGAGGGTGGTATGGCACACCCCGTGTGCAAAGTTCTGTGTCGTGTGTAACAGACACAGGGTGGGGGAGGCATTCTACAGTGAGTGGTAGGTCAGTCCAATTCTTGAGATGACCGGGTTCTGGCAACAAGAAAAAGGTAACTCTCATGCAGAGTGCTAATGTACCCCAAATGAATGACTGAACATGAAAATTTCCATGAAAAGTTCTGTCATTTTAGGAGCCAGGTGGCCGCGCTGCAGTAACACAGCTGGATCCACGTGGGAAAGGATTCCGGGTACACCCAGGATACAGGCTGGCCACAGTGACGGGATCCTGATGGGGGTACCTGTCTCTGTGTGTGTGTGTGTGTGTGTCTCTCTCTCTCATGGAAGAAACACGTAAATAAACTTAAAACAAAAGCAATTCTATCATTTTAAGAGAAATGCATTCTAGGGGACCAGCAGTTAGCGTAATGGCTTTGTCGCTGGACTCCCACGTAGTCGACCGCGGTTCGAGTCCTGGACCCGGTGGCTTAAACTCACGCCGGGCGTGTGTGCGTGCGTGCCCAAGATCCCGAGAGGAGAATGGAGGAGAAGGGATCGCGGTGTGGCCATCCCCCCTGGGGGGTGATTTCCTGCTTTCTATCTCTCTGTCTCTCTCTGTCTGTCTGGTGAGCGCACGCGCCCTATAGCAAAAACCTCTCCAAAAAAAGAAAAAAGGAAAAAAAAAAAAAAAAAAAAAGAGAAATGCATTCTAGAATGTAGACTAACAGCATGTTCCCCCCCCCAATTCTCCTTCTCTGTACAAGTTCCTTTCTAAGTTCACTAAACAACTTGCTATAGCTCTTTCCACACCCAAAGACTTGACATCATTGTCCTCGGTTTTTCTGCACAGCCAAACAGGAAGCAGAACTTCTGATGGAAAAAAAAAAAAAAAAAATCACTATGACAAAAATTTCAACTACTTGGTGTCAGCTTAGCAGTTGGGGGCATGGAGATACCCCTGGCTGGCTGACAGAATGGAGGTTTGTGTTTGGGGTGACACGTGGTGCAGCTGTTGCTGACAGTCTGTGAGCAGAGTCGCTAGCCCTGTAGCTAGTCTAGGTAATGAGTATAGCCAAAAAGACAGAATGCAGCGTGTGCTGGTTGGTTTTTGCTGCATGCAACAGGAAATGACAAGATAGGCCAAGGCAGAAATCTGCTGGTCTGAGAGCTGACACATTGAAGTAGTCAGGATCCCAAGGCTCCAGCATGGACCAGCAGATGGTGTAATGGTTACATTGCTAGACTCCCACATGGCTGACCACAGTTCAAGTCCTGGACCTGGAGGCTTAAAACTCACACCGGGTGCATGTGTGTGTGCCCAAAATCCCAAGAGGGGAGTGGAGAAGAGATTGGGAGAGCGGTGATTTCTTACTTTCTGTCTCTCCAGCGTGTGCACAAGCCTAATGGCAAAAAATCAGGGCACTGGTGAGCCAGGTCTCTAAACAACCGCACGAGGGCCAACCTGCCACCCCACTCCCGTCCAGTACTATGTGATCAAGAAAAGTTCTCATGTGTTGGAGCCACAGAATATGCTGGGTCTATTTATTACAGAAATAGCACTTTCCTAGTACAATCATTGCTAAATGGCCAATAAAAACGCCTCAAGGCAGCTGCTTACCATGTGGCTGCTCACCCTGTCCAGAGAGGCTGTGGAGGGCTGGAGCTCAGTGACTCAGGGCCAGGGCCTGCTGGGGCTCTGCATCCTGGTTTCCCACTCGCCTTGCAAGAACGTGAGCTACATTTCCTCATTGGTGCAGTGGAATGCTCACCTGAGAGAGCCTGCACCTAAGCTGGGCTTGGCAAACTGTGGCCCATGGGCCTTCGCCAGCCTATTCCTGTACTGCCCTTGAGCTAAGAGTATTTTTCGCTTTTTTTTTTTTTGGAGAGGTTTTTGTTATAGGGCATGTGCACTCACCAGAAAGACAGAGACAGAGACAGAGAGTGAGAAATCACCCCTCAAGGGGGAGATGGCCACGCCACAATCCCTTCTCTTCCATTCTCCTCTTGGGATCTTGGGCACGCACGCACACATGCCTGGTGTGAGTTTAAGCCACTGGGTCTGGGACTTGACGCGGTTGACTACATGGGAGTTCAGTGACATAGCCATTACACCAACTGTTGGTCCCATACTTTTTTTCTGTTGAGAGATTTTTGCTATAGGGTGCGTGCGCTCGCTGGAGACACGGAGAGAGCAACAGAAAGTGAGAAATCACCCCCTGGAGGGATGGCCATACTGCAATCCCTTGTTCTCTTGGTATATTTGGCACGCACACCCAAGTGCCCGGCATGTTTCAAGCAGCCGAGTCAGGGACTCAAACCACAGTTGACCATGTGGAAGTCCAGCACCTTAACCGCAACACCATCTGCCGGTCCCTGTTTTCTGTACTTTGAAAGCAAAGAACATGATATGCCTGCATGCAACCTGCAAACTTTACAACACTTGATTTTCGGTCCTACCTTACAGGATTGCTGGGAGATTTAAGTGTCTAGGCGGTGCCCGGCTCAAAGTTTAGTGCACAGAGTGAAGTACCACATAAAGGAGCTACTACTAACACCTCCCAAAATAAAGCATCATATAGTTTTTCTCCTTCCTGCCAAAAACAAGACAAAAAAACCTAAGGAGCTACGTCTTGACTCTATGGCCACAAATACTTATTTTTTTAAAAGGCAGGGTCTTTATCAAAGATCCCGTCTCAGCCTCCCACAGGACAGGGATTCCAGGCATGTGCCATCACGCCTGTTTTCAGGCTGGGCTATAACCCCAGCACCCTCTGTGGTCTCGGCCTGCCAAGCAGCAGGGTCCATCCAGTGTGTGCTACTGCGACTGGGTCTGGCCACAGCTGCGGGGTCTTCACGGAGTTCAAGGAAAACCTGTGTTACAAAAAACTATGCATGGATCTCAAAAATTTGTTTACACCAAATAAACTCAATAGTTTTAATTCCTTTTCCTGAGGTTTTTTTTTTGTTTTTGTTTTTTTTTTTTTTTTTTTTTTTTTAAGAGATTTTTGCTGTAGGGTGCATGCACTCGCCAGAGAGATAGAAAGTGAGAAATCACCCGCTGGGGGGATGGCCATGCCATAATCCCTTCTCCTCTTGAGATTTTGGCGTGTACACACACACGCCCAGCATCGAGTTTTAAACCGCCGGGTCCGGAATGCCAACCACGGTTGACTAGGTGGGAGTCCAGCGATGTAACCATTATGCCATCTGTTGGTCACACTTTTCCCAAAGTACTTTTAATGTCCCCTTGGACTTTTAAATTGAAACGTTGCTGGTAGTCCAATTTCACTGACTTGGAATTTGAATTAAGGATAAGAAATACTTCCCCTTCCTAGCAAAGGGGCCTTACTTATGGAGGAAGCCTGGCACAAGGCAGCTGGCTCAGTTTCGTACGTCAGGACAGGCTGAAACGTGAGTTTAGAACGAGACTTTTCAACAGATAAACAGAACGCAAAATAAGAGCCAGCACAGAGCTCCACACTGGCTTTCTCAATCCATGATTCTGGGGAGTAAATGCACTTATAATGAAGACTGCTAGGCATCTCAGGCGGAGAGGACAGTCAGCCTTTCGAGATTGGACGAGATGGGTAATATTTGCAAAACTGGTCTGGTTTTAAGGAGAAGAGTTTGGACCTGATGGCTGACTGTCACGGGTTTCTCCAAGTGCACCTGTGAACGGACGCCAGGATGGTGCCTGTGAATGGGGCAGAGGGCAGTCCTGGGCTCTAAGGAGTGAGGAGGACACACTAGGCTCCTGCAGTGGGAAGTCACGGTGCACAGTAGCCTCTTCAAGGCTCCAAGAACCACTACAACGTGGGAAATCGTGTAGCTCTGCTTACACATAACCTTTCTCCCCACGGAGTATGTGGTGACGTCATGCAGGATCAGTGCTCGGACACACTGCGGGTCCACAGGAACGGAACCACTGACAGCCTGGTTTTCCCTCGAGGCATCTGCAATTCTAATTTTACCACATGCATCTTAACATAATTAGAGGCACAATCTTTGCACGACAACCGGATACTCTCAGTGGTCACTAGGGAGCCTATAAATTTAACATTTAGCAAGAAATTATAGCAGGAAAGTTCCCTGCCCACTCACCGGAGATACGGAAACTTCGGCAGGGCCCATTTTTCATGTATCATCAGAAGAGAGGTGGGAGATCGCCTGGTCTTGCCACAGCTGGGCTTTCTGTTCCAAAACGAAACTGGGCAGGCCATTTGTGTGGTTTCTCTGGATAAATTCCATTTATTAATCATTGTACAAAAAAGTCTTGGCATTCAATGGGAGAGAAGTTACTATATCCAAATGTTTAGTATTTTAACATTGTGAAAGTTCTACTTTTATAACAGGGCTTTTTAAAATGGAGAAAACTTTTGGAAAAATTTTAAAAAGAAACTTATGATTTATTAGAGTACAGGATCCAAAACACGTTTTTAGAAAAATATAAAGTGCCCAAATACCAACTTACACAGGTGAGACAGCTTCCTGGAGCCAAATGAAGCATTCATGAGTTAAACACATTTAAAAACAGTCTAGATACATATTTACACTTGGGTCAGTAAAGGTAAAACCATCTTTCTCGGCTTTGATGTTATCCTAAGAAAAAAGGAAATCAAACCAGAAAACCAATGATGATGACTCTCAGCATGCTCCAGTTTCTTAGTAATGCATTTTGGTAACATGAATTCCATATTAGCTACTTTTCACCTTTAAATGAGAGTAGTGTAAAAGCCCCCAACCTCAGGCAGGGTAGGTGGTGTGAGTGGTCACATTTTCAAACCAAGTTCAAATCACCTGACTGGACTTGACAGAGGAAGAACACAGACACTGGACAAGAGCTGGTCTGGGCTGGAAGGAGCCGCTGGCCAGGTCCCATCCCTTTCTAGTAACTGCTTGATGGCCTTCTCTGGCTACTGAGTGGTCTCAGGTGGCTTCCTCAAACCTCAGTCATCCCAGGGTTTCCAAGGGTGAACAAGAAAGCAGCCATTCAACGTGATGTGAGAATACTGCATGCAAGTGATCAGACAGGCGTGAGGCGGACGGGATGGAGGCCCCCCAAAGCCTCATTTGCTAGAGCAACTGTATTGTTTTAAATGCACAGAGCAAAAGATCTAGGTCCTAACTCCAAAAGTTAGCTTCTACTGGTTAATTACAAACTAGCTCGCTTGAGAACTGGCAGGTCCAGTGTGGTGGGAGTTCCAGAGCTGCATAAGGTTCCTAAGAACATTGAGGAGGCCTGTGGTATCTGAACGCAAAGTCAGGCTTCCCCATGAGACTTGAAGACAGGCTTTGTCCTGGTGCCTTCAGGGCACTGGGCTTGAGAAAGACATGCACCTTCTTTCCCACTAATCAAACACGCTTAATATTAGAGACACTGCATCTCTACCCATCACATTCAGAAAGGTCTCTTAAGTGATTCTAAGGAATAAAGGGCAAGAAATCTCTTTTCTTTCTAAAAAGCTTTTTAAGGTTCACTATTTCTTGTTTTCTCATTATAATGTGAAACATTTTTTTTTTGGTCTTTGGAGATCATGAAATATGATTTCTAAGAGCAAATACTCTTAACGTCAGATCTGTATGTCTCATCACAGATTTAGGATCTACTCATAAAACTAGAGTAGTTTAAAAAAAAATAAAGTAGTCATTTTAAATGGAGGAACTGTAGATGAATGTAGAAACACCCATTCACAAAGGTCACTGTTATTAGTTTCCTCAGAGTTGTATGTAATGAAAAAACCAAACAAACAAACAAAAAAAACTGGTCAGAAAATTGAAAAACTGGTCATTTGTAGGGATGTGCATAAGTCTAAGAAGGGAACACTGTTCCTTTCTTGATTTGGGTTTTTTAAAAAAGAGAAATGCTTAAAATTGGTTTCACCTATTAAAAAACAACAAATCCAAATGATCCTAATGACCACTGGCCAGCCAACATCTCCGGCTCCGAGATGCTGCCAGGGTAGCGCATAGCTGGACCTCTGACTGGCCCACGAAATGCTGGGTGAAAAGACAGACATCCAGACTTAGGACTGCACGTACCTCACAGAGAGCCGAGGGAAAGGATGGCAGGCACGTAACACCTCCCACGCCCGGCAAAGGCGACGGTGCAGACAAATGGAGACAGACATAAGAATGGAAAGTGACCGAAAAGGATTATAAGAGTGTTGACTGTGAGACCTCATGAAAACAGAATGTCACACACTGTCACCACAGGACAAGCACACAGGCCATGCCAGAGAACACAGTGCCTTTCAAGTGAATTCACTAGTGTAGGCGGGGAGCGACATTGTCTTTGCAGCTGGAGGAGAGCACACGTTATCTACACTTAGGAGGAGGCAACCAGCCTGCTGGGAAAGTGGCTTTCCTGGTGGTGTGAACCCAGAGGGATCCGTGGAGACGTCTTCTTCCGGAATCCTGTTCTCTTGGAAGATAGCAGCAGCAGCAACGGTACAAGGTCCTCTGCTAGACTTTACTCATCTATGTTCTCTTTCTTTGCACTGTAAATATTCTGCACCGTCTCATAGACAAACTCCAGATCCTCTGGATATCGAATTTCTAGCTCCGCGTTTGGGATGTAGTGAGTGCCAGTAAACTCTGAGAAATAGCGTCCGACATCAGGGTGCGAGATTTCTTGAGGTTCCACGTTATATTCCAAGTTTTCTGTTGGTAAAGAGGCACATGGACATTCTTGTTAAAATGTAAATTCCAGCAGCACCTTTTATTCAGAGCGCCTCCTGTCACCCCTTCCACGTGGCATTTTTGAGGCGGAGAAAAAGGAAAGACCAAAAGATGCGCATGGGCGTAGGAAGAGATAAGAGGACAAAAGCCGTAGGTGGCAGTGGTGGCACAGGGCTGCCACAACACTCTGCAATGCTGACCCACACAGGGAGTCCTGGGTCAGGGTCCAATCGCAGCACGAAGACCCTCTTGGGGATGCCTCTCTCCTTCACCCTTCCACAAAAGAGATAAACTTAATTTACATATTTTTAAAAAGGCAGCAGGCTGCAGTTGGGGGGAAGAGGAGATAATGGCTTGGATCCCCCAGGAATTCCATGCAGAAGAGAAGTATTTTCCTATTCTCTGAGCAAGCTGTTTGGTTCCAGCAAAACTTACTACCCTTGGGACCTGGCAAACCAGACTCATCATGCTCCTCTGAGCTGGCCTAATGAGCAGCTGGGAGTGCAGAACGAGGGCCTCTTCACCTACTTATTGTCACCAGTGATTAGGATGAGGCTGCTGTGTCCTTTGGGCCCCTCGGTTACAGACTTGGACCTGTGGTCCTTCCCTGCTCCTAGGAGAAGCCCCTCTCCCACAGATCACACTCTCCGTCCAGTTCCTGAGCATTCTGCTTCTGAAGCCAGCAGCACTTCACAGGCTGTCCTGAGGTCCGACGAGATGAACAGAAAAGTGTTTTTCATCTCCAGACCAGTAATGGGTACTGGTGATTATTACTGGTATAATCTCCCAGGAAAACTATGCTACTTCCTCTCCCTGCTATTTTGCCACTAGAGAGGGATACAGAGAGTAAGACTTTAAAAATGAAAATAATACAAGAGATAATAAAGGTATTCAAAAAGCTGAAATCCTCTTACACAGTTCATCATTGTGTCCCCCCCCCCCCCCCCATCAATTTGAAATTCAGCTCCTCCGTGGGCACCATCCCTCTCAGTCCCAGAGGCCTGGCTGAAGGTGGCGTATGCCCCCCCCCCCCCCCCCAGGGGAAGAAACCCAGCTTCATCCTCTGAACCTGCACCAGAGCAGAGAAGGCTTGCTCTGCTGCAGCCCGTGTTCCCAGGCAGGCTCAATCCTGATCAGTATGAAGGCACGACACATGAAATGTCACTTGGACCAACTCAAGCAAGTCTCTCACTGGCAAGAGAACAGGGAAGTGTATTTCTTCAAGAGTATGGTTAAAACTGAGACACTTGCCAGGGCATCCCCAGAGCACATGGGACACTCACAGCCTCTTTCCTGCAGCACTGACTTTAACTAATACCTTTCTTCTTTGAAGGGAGGGAGGAAGAGTTGTATAACTGAATTCAAAAACAGAAAAGAATTTTTTCAAACCACAAAATGGATTGATCTGAAGAACTCCCATGTATCTGTGCTAAGATGCAACTGTTTCAGAATCAAAATCAACACTCGGGGAAATCGCACGCGAGTCACATGCAGAGATGAACACCGGGAGTTTGTCGTGGAAGTACATGTGACAGCAGAATCTTCCAGGCACTCAGAATGCCCACCTGTGGGTCACTGTGTGGATGAGCAATGGCACACGAATCCAGCAAAACACCAGGCAGCCATGAAAGCCAGCAGCTTGTTTTCAAGACCCTATGAGGGAGGTGGGGTGAAATGCGGGTACTACGTAGAAAGCTACGACCAGGTGCCAGGGCTTCAAAGTCACTCGGCAGCGCAGGGCATGGCTTCTTTCAGTTGGGCACTTACAACCTGCCAGGTGCCGTCCTGTGAAATCACTCCAGAAGGAGCCTGTCTCACCACTCTCCCCGCAGAGCTCACCTGAGAGTTCAACCCAGGACTCAGCCTGACAACTCAATCCCAGAGGTGAAGAGCACCACCCTGGCAGAGTGAGAGGAGGATGAGGGGTGGGGCATGTGACTCAGAGCAGGTGGCAGAGAGAGGAAGTCCCCACTGCAGCTATGTGGCAGAAACAGGAGCCCTCAGCTTCAGGACCATCTGATTTGGCAAAAAGGAAGCTGGTGGTCTGCTAACTTGCTCTCTCTGCTGGTACCATTACATGCTGCGGATGATTTTATTTTCTTCTGTATGTCTTACAGTTTTCAAATGTTGGAAATGAGGAAAGTGAATAAATGCTAAAAAATCACATGTGAGGACCAGCAGTTAGTGTAATGGCTATGTCACTGGACACCCATGTACTCGACCGTGGTTCAAGTCCCAGACCCAGTAGCTTAAGCTGACGCTGGGCATGTGTGCATGTATGCCCAAGATCTCGAGAGGTGAAAGGATTGTGGCATGACCATCTCCCCAGGGGGATGATTTCTTGCTTTCTGTTTCTCTGTCTCGGTCTTTCTGGCGAGCACACACGCCCTATAGCAAAACCTCTCAAAAACAAAAACAAACAAAAAAATCACATGTGTTTCAAAACACCACTGCCTGCCCACTACTGCTGCCTGCTCCCCACCCCCATCCAGCAACAGGAGTAGCCAATTAGTGAGGCATCACAGGTAGATTTCCTTGGGAGGCTTATGGTGACATAGCCATGACCTGGTCCCTTAGCCAGGCCAGCTGACAAGGGCCACACGGTTGGATTTTCTTGCAGGGCTGCACAGAAATACTCCAGGGCTTGGGTAAAGAATGTGGAATATTGCCAAGAGATAATAAGATCCCCCCTTGCTCAGGGACTAGTACTGCCTATCCTTGGTAGGCAGAAGAGAGATACTTAAAAGTAAAATGAACTCAAGCAGGTAATTCACAACCACCTTGCTGTCAGTTCATTTAACGTAGTGCTTTGTGGTGGGGTGCTATTTTGTCCCCCAAGGACATCTGGCAATGTCTAGATGTTTCTGGTTGTCAGACCTGGGTGGTGCAACTGCTTGGAATGGGCAGAGGATGCTGCTAAACATCTCACAATGCACGGGCCAGGCCCCACCACAAAGAACAATCTAGAGGACAGTGACAGTGCTGAGGCTGAGAAACCCTGCTTGAGGAAACTTAGACGAACGCACGAGCACTGCTCTCCTCTCCCTTTCCTTCATGTACGGAGTAGCTCCTGGTGCTGGTGTTGGTGCTAACAGGGAAGAGGGGCAAAGCTCAGGACCAACAGCTGCTGAGACTTCTTTTTTTTTTTTTTTTTTTTTTGGAGAGGTTTTTCGCTATAGGGCGCGTGCGCTCGCCAGACAGACAGAGAGAGACATAGAGACAGAAAGCGAGAAATCACCCCCCAGGGGGGATGGTCACGCCGCAATCCCTTCTCCTCCATTCTCCTCTCGGGATCTTGGGCACGCACGCACACGCGCCCGGCGTGAGTTTTAAGCCACCGGGTCCAGGATGCGAACCGCGGTCGACTACGTGGGAGTCCAGCGACATAGCCATTACGCTAACTGCTGGTTCCCTAGCTGCTGAGACTTCTGAACATGGGCCCCACAGGAAGTTAAGAAGTCCAGCAGGAATGCTGGGAAACCTAGCAAGAGGTCAGCAGGACCAGTGGATGGCGTGATGGTTACGCTGCTGGACTCCCACATAGCTGACTGTGATCCAAATCCAGGCCCAGAGGCTTAAAACTCACGCCGGGCACATGTGAGTGCATGCCCAAAATCCCAAGAGGAGACTGGAGGAGAAGGAACTGTGGTGTGGTGATCCCCCTAGAGGATGATTTCTCACTTTCTGTCTCTCTGGCAAGTGTATGCACCCTATAGCAAAAATCTCCCCCAAAAAGAAAGAAAAAGGTCAGTGACATCCCAGAGGGTACGCACTGCCCCATCCTACTGTTGGAGGAATAAGGACTGGATTCGGTGCAGTGACCTCTCTGAACTCCTGGGCTGCTAAGAAGCAAAACAAAAAAGAATAAAAAACAAACTTTAAAGGGGAATAGTGACGTTGACAACTGAATTATAAAGGGAAAATACCAATCCACTAAACTAAGTAAGATGGACCAAAAATTTTTTCTTAAGAAGAACGCTAAGGGGGCCAGTGGATGGCATAATAGTTACATCACTGGACTCCCATGTATTCAACTGTGGTTCGTGACCACATGCCCCAAATCCCAAGAATGGAGGAGTGACTGCGGCATGGCCAGTCCCTCTGGGGGGTGACTTCCTGCTTTGTCTCTCCAGCAAGCAGATGCGCCCTATAGCAAAAATTGCTCTTAGAAAGAAAAAAAAGAATGTTAAATCTAAGTAGTATAAAACTTAATTGAGAAAAACATGAGCCAGGACCACTTAAGCTCTAGAAAATCCTGCTTAGTCTTTTCTCATTCCTCTAAAATCTGCAAAAAACTACATCTGCTTATTTTAAAACTTCCACTATCCCATGCTATATAACTGTGTACTGTAGAAACACAACCTATGAGTCTTCTTGGGCCTCACCCTGTCCTGGCCACCCTCTCAGTCCTGTGGACACACGCACGTGCCTGAGCTTCCAAGTACACTGAAGAGAACCTGACATTATGTCATGGGTGTTTACTTACACAAAACCTACCCAGAGCTTACTCCCCACTGGCTCACCTATCTGCAGTTTAGTGCTCTGTAGTCTAGAGAGACTCCAATCTGCCAGGCAAATCCCGGAGGAGGCCAGCTGCTTTGCTATTTTAACAAGGGACCAGGCCTCCTCATATGTATGTGCACGTGTGTGGCCAATCCAGGGGGACGGACAGAAGTCCCAGTCAGAGGACACTGAACACTTGCACTTTTTAGTTTAAAGGGGAGTGTTGGGACCAGCAGATGGTTAATGGCTATGTCACTGGACTCCACGTAGTCAGACGCGGTTTGAGTCCCGGACATAGAGGCTTAAAACTCAGGGTGGGCATGTGTGCATGTGTGCCTAAGGTCCCGAGAAGAGAATGGAGGAGAAGGGATTGTGGCAAGGACATCCCCCCGGGAGGTGATTTCTTGCTCTCTATCTCTCAGGTGAGTGTACGCACCCTATAGCAAAAAGAAGAAAAAAAAAGTGAGTGCCAAGCTGCCCTCTGAAATGGTTGTGCCACTTTACATGCCACCCGGACATGGGGCGTCCTCCCCCTCTCACCTGCCAGCATGTGCAGGCTTTCATGACTGGGGAGGGGCTCTGGAGCGCTGTATGTGGGAAGTATAAGATGAATTACGGAAAGGGGAACTAACGTTTGGTGAGGGCACATGCACCATGCGTTCTCTGAGATGTACTGCCATCCCCAACGAAACAATGACAAGAACAGGATTTTCACATGGCAGCCAAATTCCTGACTTTCAAAGATGGACAGCTGGCTTAAATTCAGAACCTCTCTGACAGTCACACCCAACGTCCGACAAGTAGATATGTTTGCTCTCCTACTCAATGCCAAGGAAGTAAGAAAACATGCCCTCTAGTGGAACAAAAAGTCACACATATGCAAGATACTAAATATGCCCTCATCAGGATTTAGGCAAAATCTAACATACTGAGGGACGAATTCTCTTTAATTCTTCAGACTAAAACTCTGAAGATGTCAAACATGTACGTGGCTGTTAATTCACTTTTCAACTCTCTAAAGGGTTTTCAATACTTAGAAAAGCATTGTTTTCTAATACTTTTATTTTTTAGAATTACCAAATTTAATTTATCTACTTATTTATTTTTAATTTGATCAGTGAGAAAGGGAGGGGGGGAGGCAGGGAGGGAGGGAGTAAGCAAGCAAGCTACCAGATCTGAGACCTGAAAAGAAAGAGAAAGTGAGAAAGCAAACCACTAGATCTGAGACCTGCGGTCAGCCATGTGAGAGTCCGGCACCTTAACCACCTGTTGGCCCTGAAAAACATTGTTAATGGGGTCTATCCAGGTCAATAAGAACACTGGTGCCAAGGGTCAAAACTTTAGATCAAGAAAAGTTTAAGGATAAAGCACATTTGATGCAAATCAATTAACCTAGAAATATTTGAAAACAATGTTTACATAATTTGGTTTTTCAAGGTTTCCCACTGGCTAAATATGGACTGATGTAAGCATAACACGGTCTCAAATGATCACAAGACATTGCAATTTTTTTCTTTTGGAGAGGTTTTTGCTACAGGGAGCTTGCACGCGCCAGAAAGACAGAGAGAGAGAGAAAGACAGAAAGCAACAAATCACCCCCCTAGGAGGGATGGCCACGGCGCAATCCCTTCTCCATTCTCTCAGGAACTTGGGCATACACACACACATGCCTGGTGTGAGTTTAAGCCACTGGGTCTAGGACTTGAACCGCAGTTGACTACATGGGAGTTCAGCAATATAACCATTATGCCAACTACTGGTCCCCAACACTGCATTTTTTTTTAAATCCAGAGATCTACAATGGAGAGGTGGGTGGCAAGGGAGGATAGAGAGGCCAAGACGCATGGGGCAGAAAAAGTGCTTGTTCACAGAAGTAAGAGAATGGCAGCAGAAAAGCAGAGTGCAATTCTCACACAATGACCTAGGCAAGGGTATTTAGTAGGCACTAGAATAAACCATGATGCTAAAGTCACAGGGAACAAAGTCTTCTTCACAGGATGCCTGCGAGACCCCAGGATTTCTCATTAATTTAAAAGGAAAAATGTTCCTTAGAGAGATCATTGCAAAGGGAAAAGTGTTTCTTATTGTCCTAGCCAAGTGACGGAACCTGGCATCACTAACGGGGCAGTGAGCACCACAAGCTGCAACATGGGCACAGAGCAGCTGATATGAAGATCTCTTGGTAAGAGACCGAGTCCTATTTACTGAAGCCTCAGATTTTGCTTCCAGTTTACAGGCAATGCTCAGATGCAGAAATGGTGAGATAAATTTCATATGTCAGACAACCTGCATGACAACTACGGCCAGCTTGGCTTCTTCAGCCAGTCAGTCAGGAGAGCTCCTACAAGTTCAGTAGTCAGTGGCCTCGTCTGAAGGCCTGTGGGAAGGACGCCCTGAGGGGGAGGCCTGGAGTACACAAGGAAGCAGGGCAGTGACACAGGCCAGGCACACCTGGTAGCGGGGGGATTCACATAGGAGGCTAAAGTTGGGTCACTTCTGATTCACTGGCTGTCTCATAGGGGTGAGCAGATAGAGAAGGGGTGGCCCACGCGATGCCATTCTGTGCAAAGGGACATGCAGGAACAGGCTGGGGCAGGGCAGGGCAGTGAGTTCTGGGCTCAGAACATATGGGAGAGGTGTGGCGAGACTGAGGGCCTCCACTTGTAGAGGGGTCTATAGGCTGTGGCGGGCTAGGGCCTGGGCAGAGCCAAAGATGGGAATGAAACTCTGAGGCGCCAGCACATAAACAGCTGACGAGGACCCAGGAGTGAAAGAGATGGACCATACGGACCAAGAGAGCCCAGAGTCCCACCAGACAGAGGAGCCTTGAGGAGAGACTGGGTTGGGCACATCTGGGGGTGCCTGCAAAGGAGCCTCTTCTCCGGGCCCTCATGGCCCAGTATGCAACAGACCTTAAGGACACACCCACTGACTGAGTCCAGGAGAATCACCAGGAGAAAATACAGAGACCATCAAGGTGCAGTGAGAGCTTTTCTGTGTGACAATGTTCTCTCACACTTTAAAATTTAAAAAGGCAATCTGTCAACACTACTTGCAATTTTCCATTCTCCTTTTGGGCACACACTCACACACACGGGCCCAGTGTGAGTTTCAAGCTACCAGGTCTAGAACTCAAACTGATGTCTGCCAAGTGGAAGTTCAGCACCTTAACCACCAAGCCACCTGCTGCCCTCATTTACATTGTTTCAATTTAATTCATTTCTTTAATTCATTTAATTCAATTATTTCAATTTAATTCATTTCAGAGATGGTAAACATTACAGTCAGACAGTAAACGTTTTCTAAAGTCATTAGGAATTATGGCTATAAACTCTGCACAGCATTTGCTTAGGTATGATTTGGGATGAGTTCCTAAGTCTCTGACATGAGTACCAAACAAATTCAGAGCATGAAAACTAAGCACTCATTTCTGACTACTCTAAAAAAGCCCATTTTAAAAATCAATATAAATGAGGGCAGCAGGTGGCGTGGTGGTTAAGGCGCTGAACTCCCACATGGCCGACATCAGCGGTGGCTTGAAACTCACACTGGGCCCATTTGTGTGAGTGTGTGCCCAAAATCCCAAAAGGAGAATGGAAGAGTCATTCCCCCGGGGGGTGATTTTCTCACTTTCCTTCTCTCTATCTCTGTCCCTCCGGCGAGCGTACACACCTTATGACAAAAAAACTAAAAAAAAAAAACAGGGGCCAGCAGGTGGTGTGATGGTTAAGGTGGCTGGACTCCCACATGGCTGACCATGGTTCGAGTCCCAGACCTGGCAGCTTGCCTTCTCACTTTCCTTCTCTCTCTGGTCAATTTCAATAAAATAAATAAATTAATAAAATAATGACAATGAAGAAAACTAAAAAAAAAATTCTTTAAAAGCAAAACAAACAAAAACAAAACCCAATATAAATGTTTCTAGAAATTCGAGTATCAAATTGTGCAAGTCTTAACACAAGTCCTACCCAGGAGACAGTGCGTGTATGTGGTGAAGCCATGAACACTGGCCTATATGGCCAATTTTTCTTTATTCCCATGATACTCCAGATGATGGATGGTACGAAATGCTTACCAAGCAATGAGTGGTCATATAATGGTAGAGCAAATTATTAATTTCCAAATTAGTTCTTGAGTTTTAGAAAGTCTTAGCAGGACTTCCTATTTGACACAACTTCAAAAGTGAAGAATGTCACCACAGAGCCTCACCTGACAGAGTCCAGGCACATGGCCTCCTCTACCTCCAAGTACCCACAGCGGTTAAGCAGCCTGCAGTCTCAATAAAGACAGTCACTAGCTACTGTTGTTATGGAAGGCCCTCACAGTTTCGGGTGAGTGAACAACAATTAATATAAAAACTCTTTCCAGTATCTTGAGATGATTCTATTACTGGATTTATCAGAGCAT